>JASDQU010104519.1:195699-214029 GCA_032191745.1 Picea mariana
TGGTATATTGACAGTGGATGCTCCAAACACATGACTGGAGACAGAAGTAAGTTTCTAACTCTAAGTGATAGCAAATCAGGGAATGTAACTTTTGGAAATGATGCACCTGGAAATATAAAAGGTAAAGGAATTGTAAATTTGTGTAACGGAAAAAGAAAAGCTCAAGATGTGTTGCGTGTATAATATTTGAAACATAATCTGCTTAGTGTCAATCAAGTCTGTGATCGAGGGTGTAAAGTTGTTTTTACCTCTAAAGATTGTAGAATAAAAACTGTGGATTTAGGTCAACTAGTTGCAAAGGGTATAAGAATAGAAAACAATTTCTATGTTTTAAAAGAAGAAGAAGAAGAATGCAACTTAAGCAAATATGATGAAATTTGGATGTGGCATAGGAGACTTGGTCACCTAAATTTTGATCACATAATCAAACTCAGAAACAATGGGGCAATAAAATATCTTCCGAAGATATCAAAGCCATATGACTCTGTTTGTAAATCCTGTCAGACGGGAAAGCTTACTCGCACTCAGTTCAAATCTAAAAACTTTCCTTCAACAGAAAAACCTCTCCAGTTAGTAAATATGGATCTATGTGGACCATCAAGGAAAGAAGGTACAGGAAAAGAAAATTACTTTTTGTTGATTATTGATGATTATTCTAGATTAACTTGGGTTGCCTTTTTGAAAGAAAAATCTGAAGCATTTGAAAAATTCAAAGCATTTAAGGCTCTGACTAAGAATCAAACAGGAAAAATATTAAAGGCAGTAAGGTTTGATAAAGGAGGAGATTTTAGTTCTGGGAACTTCAAAGAGTTTTGTGATAAACATGGGATCAAAAGAGAGTACACAATTCCAAGGACTCCACAGCAGAATGGAGTTGTTGAGAGGCAGAATAGATCAGTACAGCAAATGGCAAGATCGATGATGAATGAAAGGAACATGCCTCAGACATATTGGGTGAAAGAAATTCATACAGCTGTTCACATTTTTAACAAAGCTCATCTCAGACCACACAGTGACAAGACCCCTTATGAACTCTGGTTTGGAAGACCTGCTTCAATCAAGCATTTTATAGTTTTCGCGAGTACATGTTATATCAAGAGAAATGATGAAAATATTGGCAAATATGATGACAGGGCTGATGAAGGTATCTTCTTGGGTTATGCTACAAATAGTAAAGGGTACAGATGCTACAATAAGAGACTACACAAACTAGTTGATTGTATAGATATAAAAATTGATGAAGAAATCCCAGTCAGAAATGTAAAAAGTGCTAAACCAAGAACAGAAGATACAGTTGAAGATGAATATGAACAGGTCCAAGGATCAGAAAGAGAAGAGTCTGGATCAGATGAAGATGTGAATATTCAAACTGACACAGATAAGCAGAAAGGAACAAAATCACCTCTCAGAATTATTAGAAAGAATCATCCTGAAAATCAGATAATTGGGGATATAAATGAAGGAGTTCAGACAAGAAGGAAATTGATTAAAGACTTAGAACAATCTCATGTTGCCTTTTTATCTATGACTGAACCTAAAAATTTTGAGGAAGCTAGCCAGAAAGATAATTGGATTAGAGCAATGAATGAAGAGCTTGATCAGATTGAGAAGAACAATACTTGGGAGCTGGTTCCTAGACCTGAAGATAAGAATGTAATAGGTTCCAAATGGGTGTTCAAGAATAAAATGAATGGAAAAGGACAAGTTGTTAGAAATAAAGCCAGATTGGTCTGTAAGGGATATGCACAAGTGGAAGGTCAAGACTATGATGAAACTTTTGCACCAGTGGCAAGATTGGAAGCTATCAGGATATTTCTTGCCTATTCATGTCATAAGAACTTCAAAGTTTATCAGATGGATGTTAAGTCAGCATTTCTTCATGGAGATCTAGAGGAAGAAGTATATATGGAGAAACCTAAAGGATTCTCTTTGACAGATAATCCTAATTATGTTTGTAAGCTGAAGAAGGCCTTATATGGACTAAAACAAGCACCACAAGCTTGGTATTACAGACTGGACAAATTTCTACAAGAAAAAGGGTTCAAGAAAGGTACTGTTGACAGTAACCGTTACATTAAGTCTGAAGGTGATAATTTACTTGTTGTTTTGGTTTATGTAGATGATATTATTTTTGGATGTACTAATGAATCATTTGTCCAGTGGTTTGCTAATTCTATGCAAACAGAATTTGAAATGTCCATGATAGGAGAACTGTCATATTTTCTTGGCCTACAAGTAAAACAAAGCTCTGCAGGAATTTTTATTTCTGAAGAAAAATATTTGAAAGAGATGTTGAAGAAATTTCAGATGGAAGATTCTTCTACAGTTAGCACACCTATGGTGGTTGGTTGCAAGCTGAGTAAAGACGATATCTCACCTGATGTTGATCAAAGGACATACCGCTCTATGATAGGAAGTCTTTTGTACATCACAGCATCTCGTCCTAATATAATGCAAGCTGTTGGAATGGTAGGTCGTTTTCAGTCTGCTCCTAAACAAAGTCATTTGGTAGCCGTCAAAAGGATATTTAAATATTTGAAGGGAACAATGACCTATGGTCTGTGGTATCCTAGAAATCATAATTTCCAGTTAATTGCTTATTCAGATGCAGACTGGGCAAACTGTATTGATGAGAGAAAAGCACCAGTGGAGGAGCATTTTTTCTGGGTGACTCATTAGTTGCATGGCTTAGTAAAAAGCAAGGATCCATTTCATTATCCACTACAGAGGCAGAATACATTGCTGCCGCTACTTGCTGCACACAAATTTTATGGATGATACAAACTCTTGCAGATCTGAAGGTAAATTACACTGATCCTATTCCAATTCATTGTGATAACACCAGTGCCATTAGTGTCTCCAAGAATCCTGTTCTTCATTCCAAGACTAAGCATATTCCAATCAAGTACCATTTTCTTAGAGAACAAGTTACAAATTGAATTGTTCAACTGAAGTATATACCTTCTATAGAACAGATTGTTGATATCTTTAATAAACCATTAGCAGCGACCCCTTTTGGATATCTTCGTCAAAAGTTGGGGGTTATAATCTCTTGTGTCTAATCTATTCACTTGGTCAGGGGGAGTACTTATTGAATATCTGGTGTATTTCCAAGATGCTTATGGTTGACAGGGGGAGTATGTTTTGCAACAGATCAGGGGAAGAATGTTTCTTCTTTGAAATTGATGTCAAAGGGGGAGAAAAGATTTCGGGAGGAGAGTCGAGTCCGAATGCAAGTGGGTGCTTGTGTTGCCATCAATGCCAAAGAGGGAGATTGTTGGAAAATATTTAAAAGACAACGAATGGCAAATATTTTACAGACAGCGAATGCTTGTCATTGATGGCAAGTACAATAGTAAACTTGGCATGAGTACAGGAAGTTTGTAATCGACAGGCAAATAGAAGATAAGTTCAGGATGGTCGAATGATCAAAGGCAAATGAACGAAGGCAACTCAACTTTGATCGAGTGATCGAAGACCCGTAAAGTTCAAGAAGCATTTTTTATCATTGGATCTCATTCAAAATTCCCGAAAGAACGAGGGCCGTCAGATCAGAATATAGACAAGAAGAGTGTTGTAATCTGAGCCGTCAGATCAAGGTTTGATCTGGACCGTTGATTCCAGTCCATGTCGGAAATTCGGGGATCGAGGGTTGGAGATGTCAAAGTTTCTTAACATCAGGAATCTCGATATCGCGATATGTGAAATCGCGATTTAATTTGAGCCGTCAGATTAAGGTTGAATATGGACCTTTGATTCCAGTCTATGTCGGAGTTTCGAGGATCGCGTGTTGGAGATGTCAAAGAAACAATGCAACAAGAATGTCGATTTCATGATATGCGAAATTGCTATTCAATCGCAGTCGTAGAATCAAGCTCAGATCTAGACCGTTGATCTAACTCCATATCGGAGTTTCGGGGATCGCAACATGGAGTGGCAAGTAAACAATGCAACAAGTATGTTGATTTCACGATAAGTGAAATTGCGACTTAATCGCAGTCATCGAATCAAGATGTGATCTGGACCGTTGATACGACTCCATTACGGAGTTTCGTGGATCGGGACTTTGAAGTGACAAAAACATTGAACGTCAAGAGTGTCAAAATCGTGATATGCGAAATCGCGACATGATTTGAGCCATCAAATCAAGTGTTGATCGGGACCATTGATCCCACGTTATTTCATTGTTTCGGGGATCGCGACTTGGAGAGTCGAGATGCTTCATCTCCAGACTCACGAAATGCGAAGTTACGAGAGCGCCTTATGCATAAGGATGTGGTCACAGCCCTTGGTTACGAGAAGGGAAGGAGTCAGTCCAGATAAGCTCCATTTTGGGGTTTCGAAGATCGCGACTTGGAGAGTCGAGATGCCTCATCTCCAGACTCACGAAACGCAAATTCGCGAAAAGCACTTTAATCATAGGCGCTTGGTTATGACCATAGTCATATGGGGGAAGGAGCTAGTGTAGAAAAGTTCTATATCGAAACTTCGGAGATCGCAAAATGAAGTGTCGAGACACTCAGCATAGGATTGTTGAAATGCCAAAACCCGATTTAAAAGCAACATCAATAAAGCTCATCCAACAGCTCAGATAAATTGGAATATGATCAGAAGGTTACTGTTCTCTCTCACAGTTAACTTTTCAGTTACAAATCTGTTAGTGAAATAGACTCATGATTGCCAAACAGTTGGTGTTTCAGTTGTTGAGACAGTTATCTTCCTTTTGTCGAAGGAGATGGGAAGTTGAACCGCCGTGATTGTGTATAAAAGAAAATGAGACAGACAGCGTGAGGGTGGTCGTTCTGTATGAAAAATGAATGAAACTATAAGAAAGGGAAAATTATAGAATATGCAGAGTGAGATGGAAAAGATGCACAGCGTGAGATGAAACTCAGAGAAGAGTGAAAGATGATGAAGAGAAGTTGAAACAGAGCAGAATGACAGAACGAGTTAATGCAGAGCAGACCTGCTGAACAGACAAGGGAAGAAAAGAACAGAAGAACAGTTTGTAGAAGACTGGTTTTTCATAACAAGGAAATATTGGTAAGAATTGATTTATCTGCATAGTTGACTTCTTATTTATTCATTTAATATTTTAGGGAGGTTGGGAGGTGCTCGGGAGGACTATTTTCCTCAGTGGTTCAAGTGGGAGCTTGAACACAGGAAGTTGTAGCTTCCATCTGGTTGCAGCCAGAGAAACCAGGGTGGCAGGGTGGTGCAAGGGAGAACAAGTGTTCTCTGTTATACAGGTTGGAGCCTGTATAACTGGAAGTTGGTGCTTCCATCCAGTTGGTGCTGGAACACATAGGGATTTGGTGCTTCCTTCTAGTGGGTGCTAGAAAAACTAGAGAGTTGGTGCTCTCAAACAAGTTGCAACTTGTAAAACAGAGGTAGCAGCCTCACATTGAGTTGGTGCTCAATTAAAGATGATGTACAGAACTTAAAATACTGCCTATCATTTCGAAGAAGAAGAGGTTTTCTTCCTTTATGGGTTTCCTCGTGAAAATCTGTCTCTGTGTATACCTTGTGTGTGACTGATGCTTTTTACTTTTACTGTCCATATGTTGTATAATGTTGATGATCACTTGAAGAAAGATTAAGAATGTTTTAATAGACTTAAAATTGTTTAAGCTCAAAGACAACTGATTCACCCCCCCCCTCTCAGTTGTATTAGTAATTTCAACAGGAGCTATTCTATATGTCTCAATGGCTCAGCCTCTGGTTGTTTCTCAGCGGGTGGTAAGGTAGTGGCCAAAACTAAGGAATCAAGGGAAATTTTAGTACTTACTTGGTAATCGGCTGTTGAAATATCAATTTCCTGTTGTGGATTTTCTTCTTCTCGTTCGCCCAATCCTAGCTCATCCCTCGAGCTTTCCATTAGGGTCCCTGGTATGTCAAGTGGCTCGGTGTCTAAGGCACTTTCTTCCTCATGATCAATCTGTGGATGGCTCTGAACTGGAGCATCGCGACATGAGGAGGATGCTCTCTCGAGTTCTTTCCCCTATGTAATTTGTACTGGAGTCACTGTGGAAACCTCCAAACTCTCATCATCATCGTAGATGGTTATCAAATCAAACAAGGGATTTGGTACACTTTTTCTCCCTGATGTCCTCGCTATCTCGGTCTGGGTTGAAATTTCCCCTAGTGATCTGATCTGTGGTGGTGGAACTTTAGGGTTTTCCGACCTGGTGATTTCTTCAAGTTGCATCGGTTCTAGGCCACTTGGTTCTCCTCGGCTTTCGATTGGGTCATCAGTAGGAATCCTCATCATTTCTATCAGATCAGGGTCATTTTGCAATTGATCAATGATTCTTTGTGCCCCTTCTAGCAATAGAAATCCCCTTCTTTGTGCCTCTGTTGTTTATGCCACTCTAATTTCTTTCGTGGCTCTGAGGGCCTCTTGGGCCAACTGTTCTATTGTTTCCACCTATTCATCCATGCTCATGGCCTTGAACCTAGTCATATTTGGGTTGACCATTCTTTGTACCACCTCATCCCAGTCTTGGACGCACTTTGTGAAGATTTTGTCCTCAAACTTATCATGAGCGTATGGACAACATGATGACACCTGTGAAGCATGTTGGAGGACCAAGCCTTTGTTAAGGTTTAAGCTATTATTAGANACACAATCACAAGAGACACATCATTTATCCTGGGAAACCCTCATGGGGGAGAAAACCCAGCAAAACTTCCTTATTATAGATAGCCAATACAATGTCAAGAGATAACTCAAATAAATACAGAAAGTCCTCTCCCAAGAATGTGCCTCTCTCTCTCTCTCTCTTCTCCAACTGCAGCTCTGAAACTTGTTTCTCAATGAACAAGTGAGTGTGTGTCTAAGTGAGGTGCTAGCCTCCTTATTTATACAATTATGGCACGTGTGGAGGTGTCTTTTCACTTGCAAGGTCGACTTCTTATTCTGGGTGGTTATAACCACCTTTAATATATTATGGGGCCTCTTTAATATATTCAAGGGTTGACTTCTTATTCTGCCTATTACAATTATGTTTTGACCAATCCAAAAAAGGGGATTTGGTCTTTTACAATAGCCGACATGATCAATCTGCGATAGGGGATTGATCTAATGAATAATACAACAATAATAATTAGAATACACTTTGCAGTTATATTATTTCAACACTCCCCCTTAACAAGAAGGGTATTCTACGACAGCATCAGGTGAGAGAGGACAACATCGTTGACAGCATTAGGTGGGTGAGAGGACAGCATCATCAATATCATCTTGGAGAACTGACTGGCATATCTATAAATCATCGRAATTTTTTCTCATCATCAACACAACACAGAGGTTGGAGCATCATCAACACAACATGTAGCTATTGTAGCATCATTATCCTCATCGATATGAGGCTAAGGTAACATCATTGTCATCTTTAGMATTAAAGCTAAAATAATATCATCATCATCTTCAGCAAGGACTCAGGAGCTGAAGTGACATCATCATCATCATCTTCAGCAAGAGGCTGAAGTGGCATTATCATCATCATCAGCAGCAAGAGGCTGAAGTGGCATCATCATCATCAACTGCATCGACATGGATTAGTATACATCCTCATCATCAATAACAACACAAGGTTGATACAACATCAAAAGCAGTAATATCACATCACAAAGGTTGGAAACACATCATCACAGCACGAGGCTGGCAACACATCATCACAGCACAAGGCTGGCACATCATCACATCAATCAAGTTGGCACATTATCACAGCAATTAAGCTGACACATCATCACAGCAATTAAGTTGGCACACCACACAGCAATTAAGCTGGCATACCACATAGAGATTAAGTTGGAAACACCACAACAATTAAGTTGGAATCACAACAGAGCAATTAAGCTGGAATCACAACATAGCAATTAAGTTGGAAGCACAATACTAGACTGGCTTTACGTCACAACAATTAAGCTGGAAGCACAGTACTAGGCTGGCGTATCTCAACACATTACTAGACTAGATTTACGTCACAACAATTAAGCTGGAAGCACAGTACTAGGATGGCATATCTCAACACAGTACTAGACTGGATTTATGTCACAACAATTAAGCTGGAAGCACAGTACTAGGCTGGCATATCTCAACATAGTACTAGACTGGCTTTATGTCACAGCAATTAAGCTGGAAGCACAGTACTAGGATGGCATATCTCAACATAGTACTAGACTGGCTTTACGTCACATCAATTAAGTTGGAAGCACGGTACTAGGTTGGAATATCTCAACACAGTACTAGACTAGATTTACGTCACAACAATTAAACTGGAAGCACAATACTAGGCTAGCATATCTCAACACAGCAATACTCCCCCTTTCGAGGGAGGTCCTTTCATACTATACCAAGATTATCTCGAAAGTGCTCAAAATTTACATGAGATAGAGGCTTGGTCAACACATCGGTAACCTTTTCATCCGTGCTACCATATTGGAGCTTTATGGCTCCTCTCTGTACCATATCACAGATGTAATGATATCGGATCTCTATATGCTTCGTCTTATCATGAAATACAAGATTCTCTGTCATCTTTATGTAGCTCTGGTTGTCACATAGGTAGGTCAAATAGAAAGGTCAACAACTTTCGAAGCCATATAGCTTCACAGCTGGTAGAACACGTAGCAATGTATTCTTCTTCCATTGTACTGAGAGCAATGTTGGATTGCTTCCTACTCTGTCATGAGATCATGGTTGATCCCAAACTGAAACAGCATATTGAAGTGCTCTTCCTGTCAGAGACACTTCCATCCCAATCTGAATCAGTGTACCCACTCAATGTGAAATCATGATCTCCATCATAGTTGAGACCATAATCTAATGTACCCTTAAGGTACCTCATCACATGTTTTGCAGCAAATAGGTGAACATGTCTGGGTTCTACCAGAAACTGACTCAAGGTGTTCAAGGAAAAATAGATATTTGGTCTGGTGTTCGTCGGGTACATTAGCGAGCCAATGATCTGTCTATACAGTGAGGCATCAACCAATTCTGACGAAGTGTCAACCAGTAGCTTTGTTTCCATGGGTGTAATCATGTACTTGCACTCCAACATGTCGAATCTCTTTAGGATTTCGACTGCATACTTCCCTTGGTTAAGGAAGATTCTCTCTAGATTCTTCCATACCTCAAGACCTAAGAAATAATGCATTAGGCCAAGGTATTTCATCTCAAATTTTGAAGAAAGCTTCTTCTTACATTCAGTGATGAGATTTTCTTCTCTAGTTAAGAATAAGTCATCCACATACAATAGCAATATCACCGACTCATCATTCATAACCTTAAAGTAGAGGTTTTTACTCTTGGTAAAGCCCAAGCTCGTCAGGAAACTGTCAATTCTACCATATCAAGCTCTAGGATCTTGCTTCAACATGTACATATCCTTCTTCAACATGAGTCTTTCTATCTTCAATCTTCAAATCAATTTTTCTTATTACATTGTACCAATCTAGTACACTTGCTCAGCTGCAACTCAATCTGCACAATCATGTGTTATTTCTATGTTCTTTTTGCAAGGAACTATCTATCTTACTATCTAGGAGTATGTCCTCTACTCTCTCTACAACTGTTCCTTCTGGAATCTGAGATTCTGCACCTGCAGCTGCTCTGAGGCTAAGAATGGTTGCTTCATTCTCACAGTGGCAGTTAAAATCTGAGAATAGCTCCTCCTATTTTATCACGGAAATAGTTTCATCTGACACTGAGAGTGGCTAAATAACTAATACTGAGGATAGCTCTTCTTCTTTCATGGGGGTAATGCTATCATAGTCATGTCTTCATGACCCAACTGATGTATTGCACCAACTGCCACTCAAATTTTAAATATGGGGATTGATTCCCCTGCATCTCATACTATATATGAATCATGGTTGTTCTAGTTGTCTTCATAAGTACTGGAACTATTTCTTCAATAAGTGTCTCCTCATAGTCTTCTCCCCTTTTGATGGGAGAGTCCTCTGAACATAGATCAGGATTTGTACATCTACAACACGTTTGATCTGTATAGATCAATATTGGAATCAATACTGACTTCTCTTCTCACAGAAGAATTCATATCCTAGTCTTTCTGATTGGCTTCCTTCTTTGTCACTAAAACAAGTGAATCATCCCAAAGATTTCATATCTCCTAAGAGTCTCTGAAGTTACGATCTAGTATTCTCATGGCATCTATCTTCTAGTCCTGGAAGTTGTCTCTTCATATGATCCTGTTGGCACAGGGGTAGACCCAAGGTTCAACGCTACAATAGCACACCAACAAATCCCTAACTACCGGCCCTTTAGGCAACACCTACGAAGTAGATGAAGTCTCACCTGAGGTAGAGGCAGGGGTGGTTGCAAGACTCAGGTGTCTGTAACCTTAGCTGGGATGTAGATCTGTGATTGTACTACTTAATAAAGCACTTAGCACCGTCAGTTCCTCAATATATAATCATTAATCACTTCGTTGATAAAACAGGGCTTCGCAGCATTCACACTGTTATAACGTACTTAAGCACTTACCATCAATAGATAGGTCAKATCTAGCAGATCAAGCACTAAGCACATTCATATGGATCAGATCTAATATTCTCACATATCATTAGCACTAAGCATAAGCAGATCTATCTAATTATCTTAAAGCACTTAGAAAAATGAGACATAAACACATTAAGACAAGCACAAAGCAAGACAACACGGCGTTTACATGGTTCACCCCCACCCTGGGGCTATGTCCACCAACTCTTCTTCTTTATTGTCTTCATTCAATCGGTTACAAGCACAAATCCATCAAAACCCTTACTCTGCACAGGACAGAAGAACTGTGTAGCTCGCTAAATCCTTCTTCCTTGCGTTACAGCACTAAGCCCTCCACAACCTGCTACAAGGACCTACACTTAGCTCTGTAAGTCTCTTACAGTCATGCACAAAGCACTTACAGACTCTACTCGCACTTAGCATACATTCACATCACATATATGCACTATTCCACTTCTTCTTACATTGCCTATCCTTCTATTTATACAAACAAAATAGGACTAAACATGGGTAAACCCATGGGCCGACATCCCATTCCCATTACATATTCCCAAAAACCCAATGTTGGCACTAGGCCAAAAGGGAAAGAAGAACGATCATGGGAAATAAAGCATGTAGAAAACTGAAGTAACAACTGGCAAAAGAATAGCACGTGTGCATGCAAGAAAGTGTGCACAAAGGAAAGTGACAGCTGGAGGAAGAACATCACACGAATGGGAGAAAGACCTAACGTAAGAACGGTTAGGGTTTTGGGAATGCTCTAAAAAAGGATGAAGAGCCTAAAATGTATAAAAATAGATATGAAAGTATCTGGTTAGTTAGTAGTCGTGGGTTTTTGTTGTTAGCGTTGTTACTATTGTTGAGGGGTAGGCTTTGGAGATAAGTTTTGGAGACTGTAACCATGTAGGAGCGTGGGTGATATGTAATGTTTTTAGCTGTATGAATCGATTTTGTAAGTTGTTGAGCAAAGGAGATACGAGGGAAGGTAGATCTGAGGATTAGACCACAGGATGTGGAGCTTGATGCGATCTAGTTCGCCTCACATAGATCTTACCCAGTTTTGTGGAGAATTGTAAGCGTGTGGCGCCAAGAACGCAAAACTGCCATAATAAAAGAGCCAAGAGCTCTTTGTGGATGTAGCCCAGGAGAGGGTGAACCACGGTAATACTTGTGTAATCTGTTGAATATTTTTATGTCTCTTCTTTCTTTCAGCAATTAATGGTTAAGTTTGATGAATGGCTAGCACATTGTTATGAATATAGTTATACTTTGCTTAAATTACACTGTGGGATATACGTATGTGACTCCAAGGAATAAGTAGTTTCCCTTACAGCTCACGGTATCTGGCGTTAATTGAGAAACCCTTGTCCGCTACTCTATCCTAGGTTGTAACACCTAAGTCTTACAACCACCCATTTAAAGTTATCTCGGGTGAGACTATGCAGCGCCTTCCCAGTGATGTATCGCCCTCTGGTTCACCAGGAGGGCTGATAGTTTTAGAGGCTTTGTTGGAACCCCAAATGACATGAACCCTGGGTCAATGATTCAGATAACCTGAGAAGGGAATTGATAACCAACAAATGGTTCTGTTGTCGTGTTAAGAGGAACAAGAAAGGACTAAGTAGATGATATGGAATGAATAAGAACCAAAGGAGCAGAACAGAAGAGCAATGAGCCATTAAAAGAGGATGTTGAGACCTTGGAACCCCATGAGAGAAGAAATCTAGGGTTGGTTGAGAACTAAAGAGCTAGAGTTTGCACAGAAAGACAATAGAAACCCCAGGATCACACCACGTAAATACCTGGATAAATATGTATTTACAGATTCACACGAAGTCTTTTTCTGTGATTTTTCGCATCTACTACAGGAGTGGATCTTAAGGTTAAAGGATAACCATGCGACGAACTAGATTTGACATATAGATTGGACTCTAGTACGAATCCAGTAGCTGCAGTAGGTGAACAACAAATTCACCCGCGCAGTCGACTTTTGGCTTGACAGTATTGTAGCAAGATTTATCACAGAATTTGCAATAGACACAACAAAGTCATACAACGTAGCTGAGCAAGAATTCCTACGAGGACCCAGAGGAAGGTACATTCGATCGCTATATACTTCTATCAATATATTTCTATATAACAAAGGTGTAATGACAATGGAATCAGACAACTATACTTCCCTGTGCGCATGTGGGAACCCTTGGACCCGATCTTGACAGATGACGACCAACTCAAGTGGATCTTGGCATCATCAGGAATGACGTGTAGCGAAGCAACCTACCAATATAAGGTGAATACCAAGAAAAGAGTCGTAGCCGAGGGGGAGGGCTTGGCCAGCGATGAGGAAGAGGTAGAGGATCTCCGGGCTATGGAGCAAATTGAGGAAATCCTGCATGTCGCATATGAGAGGAAAACAAGAGGCCCAAGAATAGGAGGAGAAGACATTCATCCCTTCAATGTTAATGTCAGTGTGGAACCCATAAACCCATGTGCGACCAATACACCAAAGATAACACCATCATTTAGACAACCAAAGTTCGGAGGAAGTCCGATAGCAGGAAATACATCTACACAAGGAGCAACAACTGGAGGAGCCAGTTCAGGCAACCTTAGTCAAGTATCTACACTGCACGGAGGAGGGAGTAGATCAGTATTTGGAATTTCAGGACACGATCCTACTATCAGGTTACTAGAGTTTCGAGGAGAAGTAGCAGAAGACCCTGAGAATCATTTGTTCATTTGATCAAATATCTAAGAAGTGAAGCAGATCACCGATGAGGACACCAAACTTGTGCAGCTAGCGATCACGCTAAGAGACCGAGCACTAGACTGGTACATGAGTTTAGACATGAACAGTGTTCCTGAAACGACAAGGACACTGGGTGACATTAAGAAACTATTGATAAATGAGTTCCAGAAGCCAAGCTCAGAGGATCAATACATGAATGAGATGATTGAAATACGACAGAAACCAGGACAATCGGTATGGGAGATTGATCAAAGATTCAAGCGATTGAAAGGGAAGTTAAAATACCTAATGACCGATATGCAGCATCAACACCTGTTTGTTAACTCACTACTCACACACTTAAAATATCCATTACGACAATAGAAGTTTCAGACGCAAGCAAAGGCTCTGCAGGCAACCCTGCAATTGCAAGAGAATCAGTACCAGCAGACGGACCCAGCTATCGAAGAATTGAAGGAGGATCTGAAGAACTTAACATTTCAGTTGAACCAGAATAGGAACAAGGACAAATGAGAAGTCGTTTGGTGCACTACCTGTAGGATGGAAGGACACCATAAGAATGAATTCCCAACATTCGCACAGTATATGGCAACAGGGATGCCAAACCCACTACCACAGGGAGGCTTATGGTGCGAAATATGCAAGAAACTGGGTCACGACCCTTACCACTGCACGATGATGTATAAATACCAAATAGTCCCAAAGAACTCATATTTCACCTTTTTCAAGTCAATCGGCCATGACGACAAAGATTGTAGAACTATGGAGTTGATGCGGAAAGAACATTAGACGCATACAGGGTACAGGCAAAAATGATGACTAGGCAAGCACCACCACAGTTCACTCAAGCCCCAACCCCATATAACACCGCGCAACAATAGTATAATATTGTGTCGCAGCCATACAATAACGCGCAACCACAGTACCACCTAGTGCAACCCTAGTACAATACCGCACAGTATAATAAGGGACCATTGTATAACACGTCGCAAGGTGATCGCGTAGGGTATAGAGGAGCAGGTCGAGTCGGATGAGGTTTCAGACATGGTAGAGGACCAGTCACATGTCACAATTTCCAACAACTAGGAAATTATGCACGGGAGTGCCCACTGCCACCAATGACTTGTATGTATTGTCGCGCATCGGACCATGATACAGAGGAATGTCCGACATTATTGGTAAAGATCCAGGAAAAAAGGAATCAAAATAACCAGAATGTTCAGTGGATTTCAGTCGAAGTAAGGGATGATGGACGGAATATCAACATAGTCACTCGAGGAGGAACGAAAACAGGAAATGACGCAGTTCGACGGAACCAGCGCAGAACCAATGGGTAAAGAAGAACACTGACCCTAAGAAGCAGTTTGACGCGCATAAGGAGAAGGAGATTTTTACAGAAGCCCGACAAGAATTCCAGAAGGAGAACATTGCGTCGACTGCACAACAGATCAAGGAAGATCCGGAATATGAAATGCCGCCATCACTGGACCATACCATCATAATACAACCCAAGGAACAAGTAAGTATTATCAAAGACTTTTTGCAATCATGCATCAAAATGTTAAGTGATCCTTCATCTATCAAAGTATTGCAAAACATCCTAGAAAAATGTAGAAGTGAGACGGAACAGAAGCTAGAATTGAAAACTTTCAACCACCTACATGCAAGAAGAAGGACAAGTAGGGAATTTATACTAAATGCTAACATTGGGTATTTCAATATGGGAGATATTATACTAGATTTAGGATATGAAGTGAATGTGCTAGAAAAAGCTACATGGCAATGCATGGGAGAACCTACACTGGGATACTCAACTATTCAATTAAAGCTAGCAAACCAACATAGAGTCCTACCAATAGGTAGACTGAAATAAGTGACGGTAGATCTGGATGGTGTGCGTACTAAGGCAGACTTTGAAGTCATCGAAATAGTAGACGACACCACACCTTACCCGACGCTACTTGGTCTGGATTGGGAATTCGATAACCAGGCCATAATCAACTTAAAAACTAGAAAAATGGCATTTGATTCAGGGGACTACAAGGTCATAGCCCCGCTCAACCCATCAGAAGGTGAGAGGTTCGTAGAACCCACTTGTCTGGATTTAGAAGAGATCGGCTAGTTGTACAGAACAACTGCGCACGACGCGAACTACATAAACCCAACTGTAGATGGGGTACTCAGTTGGTGGAGCATTATTTCATGTACAACAGACTCAGACACCGGGTTATAAAATTGGCAGCAAAGACTACACGAAATATCCATGAGAAGGTGTGCCAGAATAAACCGCGCAGTACGGTGGATTGGCACATAAATCAAAGAACCACCCAGTTTTCACGGGCTAAATGATTTGGAAACTTTCTTGACACAATATGAAGACAAAGTATTAGAAAACCAGAGATTGCTAGCACTGGATTTAGCATTAAAGGCTACACCCGCAAGATGGTGGGGTGCACATAAAGATATTATCATAGATTGGTACCAATGTAAGTGATTACTGCACATAAGGTTCAGTGCAGAACAGATAGGTGACAAACAACAGAAATATAACGGACTAGGCACACTAGCAAAACACTTGGAGGCATGTAAAACGTTGTGGAAAATGATGCCACTGGAGGAACGGTCTCACCACTTCATTCATACTCTAGAGGGAATACTAGCGAATTGGTATACGGATCAGGAAATGCGTAAAGAAACCAAGACATGGGTGACACTCCAACAGAACTTTACAGTCACTTTCTCATTCGAGCATGATAACCCCAACATAGATGCAGCCCTGAAATGGATCAGAAACATCATATTCATTGAAGAACCAGAAGTAGAATCTATCATAGAGGTACAGCAGCGAAATAAGCAGACAGTCAAGGATCTACTGTCATGCTACCACGTACAAGAGGAAGCAACAGAGGAAGATAATCCGCACAATATTCAGATCGAAGAAGTTGAAGGCGAGAGAGATGTGGAAGGACCACCCTTAGAGTTAGAGGTCATCTCTGCGCCAATCAAGATAAAGAAGGTTAACATAGGGACCGTCGAGAAGCCCAAAATGGTCAGCATTGAAGATTACTAGGACAAACAGACACTAGAAAGCATCACGGAATTATTGCGCGAATACAGCTACCTCTTTTCCACAACTTTTATAGAGATGAAAGGCATAGCCGGAGAATTAGGAGAAATGAAGATACCACTCAGACCCAATGTGAGACCCACTAAAAAATGACCATACATATTGAACCCCATATATAAACAGAAAGTTAAAGACAAGATCGACAAGATGCTTGAGGCCAGCATCATCGAACCAGTCGAAGAATCAGAATGGATAAGCCTGATGCTAGTACAGGACAACAAACAGGGAAGACGGATCAGGATATGCGTCGACTTGAGGAAGTTGAACGATGCATGCCTACACAACCCATTCCCCACACCGTTCACGAACGAAGTTCTCGAGAACGTAGGAGACCACGAAGCCTACTCATTCACCGATGGATTCTCAGGATATAATCAGATTAAGATAGCACAGGAGGATAGACACAAGACCACATTCACGACAGAATGGGGATCTTATCAGTATACATTCATGTTGTCTGAACTGAAGAATGCACCTGCAATATTTTCTAGAGTGGTCATCACAGCATTTAAGGAATTCATCCACCAATTTCTCAAAGTATACCTAGATGATTGGACGGTCTATAGCCTGTTGAAAAACCATGTTGAAGTTTTATGACTGATGCTAGAACAATGCAAACAGTGTCAAATATCATTGAATATCAAGAAATGCATATTTGGAACACCATTTGGGATACTATTGGGACACATAGTATGCAAACAAGGCTTGCTATTGGATCCGGCCAAAATTGTAGTCATTGTTAATCTACCAGCACCAAAAATAGTCCGCCAACTAAGAGCAATGCTAGGACATATGGGATATTACAGAAATTCATCATACGCTACGCGCAATTTACAACGCCAATGGAAAAATTGTTAAGGAAGGATACAAAGTATCAATGGAATGACGAGTGCCAACACAGTCTGGATACCCTAAAGGAAAATATTGTCACGGCACAAATATTGGTATTTCCAGATTGGGAGAAGACATTCCATGTACATGTAGATGCATCAGCGATAGCACTTGGAGCTATCTTGGCGCAACCAGGAGCAGGAGACTTGAATCAGCCGATAGCGTTCGCAAGCAGAAAATTATCAGATTCAGAACAGAATTATAACATGACAGAAAGAGAAGGCCTAGCTATGGTTTATGCACTATAGAAATACAGACATTACCTATTAGGAAAACACTTTAAGATGTTTACAGATCACTCAACCCTGAAATACCTAGTCAACAAGCTAGTGTTGGGGGGGAGAATCTGTCGATGGTTATTGCTATTCCAAGAATTTGACTTTGAGGTAATAGTTAAACAAGGAAAACTGAATGCAGGACTGAACCACCTATCAAGGGTCATAAACGGAGAGAAACCAACGAATTTAGAAGACAACTTTCCAGATGAACAGTTATTCTCAGTACAGGTTCTTGATGATTACTTTCACAGAGATCATCCAGTACTATAGCACAGGTACTGCACCGCAAGAATATACCACCGCGTAGAAGAAGAACCTGGTAGTCCGTGCAACCGAATACCAATTGATCGTAGGACATCTATACAAGATGGGCGCAGATAGCATTTTACGAAGATACGTACTAGACCACAAATGACCAAGAATTTTAGCAGAATCCCACAAGGGAATAGCAGGAGGGCATTATGCAGGAAAGGCTACCACGCAAGATTATGGTGGCCAACGATCCACAAAGAATTGAAAGAATACTGTCATCAATGTGATGTCTGTCAAAGGGTAGGCAAACCCAAAAGAAGGGACAAGTTGCCACTGTAGTGTACCCTTCACTACCCAGGTTCACCCAACCTCTCACATTACCATTCACTACATGAATTTAAAAGGAACAAATGCATTTAACCAGAATTAAACACACTTAACAACTCAGAGTAAAATATATGGGTACTGCTATAATTAATCATTCCATAGCATTGTCATAAATTCATTT
>JASDQU010104519.1:214129-238825 GCA_032191745.1 Picea mariana
CCTTTAGTAGTTGTAGCACCTTGTCAACATGTCGCACATGATCCTCCCAAGACTTGTTATAGATTAGTATATCATCAAAAAATACTAACACAAATTTTCGAAGGAAGGGTTTGAAAATGGAATTCATCAACCCTTGGAATGTGGAAGGTGCATTTGTAAGGCCAAAAGGCATGACCAAAAATTCATAATGGTCTTGATGAGTTCGGAATGTTGTTTTTGGGATATCTTCTTCCTTCATTCTGATCTGATGATACCCTGAATTGAGATCCAATTTTATGAAATAGATTGCTCCATGTAGTTCGTCTAACAATTCATCAATGACAGGAATGGAAAACTTATCTTTAATAGTGATCTTGTTGAGCTCTCTATAATCTAGACACATACGCCATGAGCTATCTTTCTTGAATACCATTACCACTGGTGCAGAGTAAGAACTTTGGCTAGGTCTAATAATGCTAGCCTCTATCAACCATGTGCTCAATTTCACTCTTCTGGGCCTAAGGGTATCTGTATGGCCTGATGTTAGGAGGAACACTCCCAGAAATTAGGTGAATTTCAGGATCATGATTTCGAGTGGGTGGAAGACCTTTGGGAATATCTTCAAATACTTTGGAATGCTTATCAATGATCCTTTGGAGATCTTGAGGAATAGATGGCTTAGATGTTTGAACATCTAGTGAGCATAGTTGTGCAATAACGCCTTGATGCCGCTTTTTCAATAATTTTGTCATGTCGTTAGAGCTTATCACCTTACCGGGTTTCCCTGTGATACCTCTTAAGTCAATTTCTTTCCCTTCCAATGAAAAGTTCTTGAAAATTAAAAGCCATTGTTCCTGATGATTGTAACCATTGGATTCCTAGTACAACATCTGCACCACCCATGGGTATAGCAATCATTGGACTATTCATTACATATTCCCCCATAGTAAGATTTATCTTATTGCATTTTCCTGAGCAATTGATAGTTCCTCCATCTGCAATCATTACTTGAAACTCTGGCCCTGGATATACAAAGCAATTGAGATCTTTGGCTAATTTATAGTGAATGAAATTATGAGTACTACCAAAATCAATTAGGACTATCACCTTTTTCTTTTTGATGTATCCTTCGATCTTGAGGGTTTGAGGAGTGCTAATTCCAGCGAATGCATTACATGATATCGTGGGAGTCAACTCTTCAAACGAAATTGCTTCTACATTTTCATCTTGAGATGGTTCTTGTTCTTGTTCTTCTTCCTCTTCACAATCTATGTAGAATAATTTCTTCTCACCACATTTATGTCCCTTACTGTACTTTCTGTCACAATTAAAGCATAAACCTTTTGCTTTTCTTTCCTCCAATTGTTGAGGTGTCAACCTTGTAGGTCGAGGTGTTTTAGAAGACGGAGCATTGTTCTCTCTATAGATGTTAGGATTGGTCCCTCTAGTAGCCATAGCCATATTTTTACTTTCAACATTTCTTGCCACCTTAAATGCATTCTCCAATGATTTGGGTTCCCAAAGGCGAACCTCATGTTGAATGTTATCCTTTAAAGTTCCTATGAATACATCAATCAAGTGCTCATCTGGAATATCAGTTACCTTTATATTCAATATTTGGAAGTTCTCAATGTGCTCGGTAACTGAACCCTTTTGCTTGAGATTTATCAATTGGCTAAAGAAGGTATTGCTCCTTGTATCCTCATAGTGTGCTATCATTTCTTCCGTGAAAATTGTCCAAGTGACGAGTGATTTGCGAGAACAAAGCCATCGATACCATACAAATTGATTAAGTTCTAAATATAAAGAATCATTTCATACCTTTTGTGTATGTGGCACATTATGGAGATCAAATAATTGCTCCATCTGAAGTATCCATGTGATTGGGTCCTTGCCATCAAACTTCCTCATATCAATCTTAGGAACGTGGTTGGTCTTCAAACCAAAGTTGGAGTTTCTCCATTCTTGATTCACCTTCCTTATATCCTCATCATGAATTTCATGGGATGCATTTTCACTTTCAGGTGTCTTCTCTGTTACGAAATTTTTCAATACTTCCATGATCTCCCCTTTTAAACCATCCATCTTAGTATCCAACTTAGCTCCCATTGAATCCATCTTAGTATCCAACTTAGCTTCCATTAAATCCATCTTCTTTTGTAGTTCATTTATGTCCCTATGCATTTCTTCACCTTCATCAAGAGTCCAAGTAGGATTTTATGGAGGCTTAGTTGGTGTAGAAGTTCCCTTTTTTGGTGGCATGTTGGCCAAGTATCACTTTTGAACCTTGATTTTGAGGTGGTTCTGCTAGACCATATTTCTTCTGTTGTATCTCCCAAGTTTTAGCCCTTCTGGGTATGAAACTTTCTTTTATGTAGTTCTCTGATATTTCTTCTCTGCAATGCCATAGGTCTGATCAAAATTGGATGTCCCAAGTGGAATATACGGTAACTTCCCCACAACTTGTTGATTTTTGTCCTTTCTAGGAGATCTCACTTGTATAGTGTGCCCCAGACAAAATAATTGATATAAAATTCTGAAACTCACACCAGAAATACTACAGATTGTCCACGATCCAATGAAACCAGTCCCACTCAATTTGGATACTCTAGGAAGAAGTTATGATTGTTTTACCCAGAACACCTTCTTGAGACTAGTCAATAGGACTAGTCAGATACCCTATCTTACACAGGGTGTATCTACAAATTTAAAATGACCCAGAAGCTGAAATTTTTTCCACAAATACCTTACTAATTTATGTAAATAGCATCTAAATTTCAAGGTCTGAAACATTACGAAAACGTTTTTATAGAGAAAATTCTACAATGACTCATTTCAGGATGATTTCAGAACCCTATCTTGTACAGGTTGTATCTTCGAAAGTATAAGGCCTTGGGAGATGAATTTTGAACCCAACATACCTTGATCCATTTAATAAATATCTTCCGAGCCCTTTCTTCTGAAACATTGTAGAAAAAAATTTATAGTAAAAATGCCAAGGTGTCTCAGATGTAGCAGCGAAACCCCAAGATCTTGAGCTCTAATACCTTATGTTAAGAACCAGATACCAATATAGCATATAAAAACCTCAAAAAAAGTACTCAACGCCTTGAAAAAGAGACAATTTTAGATAATAAGCCTCTTCAAGGGGGAAACCTCCTTTTACCCCACTTAAATTTTCAAGTACAAGATGATTCAAAATGAAAATGTCTCCTTGGTATATATAGGAGACTAGGAGGTATAATTACAACTAATGGCCTAAAGCCAACATAAATAAAATAACATTACTAATATAATATGCCCCAATTAAGTGGTAATGAGCCAATATTAGGGCTTAACAACACCCATACTAGAGGACATTCCGCAACCACAGACAGAGACCATGGAACAGGATACACTAGTAACAGTGCACAAGCCCGAGAACAAAGAAGAAGAAACCCACCAGGAAATAACACCAAAAAATGCCGAAGCAGTCGTAGGAGCTAATGGGAATGCACAAAACCCGAAAGCAAAAGTGCAACCAGACGTTCCACAAATACCCATCCTAGATTCTTTTTCGGTCAAGCCGATGGGTGAAATGGCCACCGCTTGGGCAGAATGGATGGCGAAGGAGCAACTGGAAGCTGTTGGAACCTCAATCCAACCATTGCAATAGGAGGGCTGAATTCAAATACTGAGCTCACCTCGAAAGAAACCGGCTGCAGAGATTGTGCTACCTCGCATACCAGAGGGAGTATAGGTGGACCCACAGCTATTAGGTCACGTCGGGAAGCTCAAGTATTCTGACCATGACATAGCAGATGAAACCAAATATCTAGAGCTTGCACCATAGGTCTTCATGCAGAAATTAGTTTTGAACCAACTCGGAGAAACCATAACTCAGCCACACCAGTAGGCAGCTGGACTGGACAGAACATGAATTCTAGGATTGTTGAAGATACCACACTTTGGCAGAGGCCAATATGCGACGACATGCATCAAGAAATTGTTAGCAGTTATGCATGGAGGGGATATATGGTTGGACAAACATATCCCCATAATTGTTGAACTTATCACATAGATAACAGGATTAACCACTGGGGGTATGGATCTCGCGCTAATTATGGACGATAAGTCCAAGGAAAAATCATTGGCAGAAGAGATGAAGAAGAAATATGGCACCGACAGGGGCACAAGAGGCATTATAATCAAACATATCAATAATGTGGCGATGCAATTGGGCACAAATATCGTAGACTGTAAACTGCTAAGAAAATGTCGCAAAGACAAAGTACTGACAGGAGTCATTATTGTTGCAGCTCAGTACGCAGAAGGCACCTCCATGAGATGGGCGCCATACCTGTCAAACTTGTTCCAAGTAGACTGCAAAGACACACAGGACGTAGGTATGGAATTTCATTACTCATGGCTGATCACTCTCATAGCTTTCATGGGATGGCGAGAGCCAAAATACACTGTCTTTTGTACCACACCACAGCCAGGAGGAACAAGATATCGCATCCTAAGATCTGCGCCACTAGCCAAGCATAAGAAGGGGAATGGAATCATATTCGAAGCTTACCTATGGGAGATAAAAGAAGACATCAACTGAGCATGGAGAATAACACCAAAAGCTGTCGCACGATATGGGGACATCGCCAATTTCTGGGCTAGGCAACAAGTCAAGTGGATACAACCAAGGCAAGATACGGATAAATAGTGGCTACAGATGCGCTACTACATCACCGAGGGAGATATCGACATGGTCATCAGCGAATGTCCTGATGAATGGAGGATCCAAACCATACCCAGAGATGTACCAAGACAAATAGCAGAAGGAGGGGATGTGCAGGCAGAAACACAGCCTCCACAAATCCCAGTACCCAAGAAACGAAGAACAGGCCAAACCAAGTCGACTCAGGCAAACGATGGCTCAGAGCAGCCAGGGACCCAAAAGGGAAGGACAGAAACCACCCAGCCGACCAATGGACAGAGGAAACCAGCTAAGGGAGCACAGGAAACCACATCGAACCCCATCACGCAGGAACCATGGGGAACTAAGAGACCAATGGTACAAGACGCAGGTGCGAGCAAGAAAATGAAGGCACAACGACCACCACTGGACTACACAATCATGGAGGATGATGGAGAGATGATTGCTAGGATGGTCCAAGACTGCCTCACAAAAGATTTTGATCATGCCGTGTACCACAGGGATAAACTACAGAAGGAACTAACAGAAATGGGATAGCTCCTTAAGAAATTCGGGGAAGCCCAGATCACAAGTAGCAGTAGAGGCATAGAGCCATCGACCACATAGACTAAGGAAAGGGTGGAGGTAGAAGAACGTGACCTAGTTCTTCCGATGCCACAGGCACATTCCACGATCTTCATAAAGCCTAGCATGCTGCGAATGGATGAAATTGTGGGACAGAAACCACTAAAGGATTTGGATCATATCAAATTGGTCCTGACATAGATGCCATCAAAAGCATTATACAAACTATAGGTTAGCATCGACCATGAGATGCAATTGCGAGCACATAAAAATTTAGTCGAGCTACAACAAGCAACAAATAAGTGAGAAGTGTTGGAAACAGTTTGTGCACAGGAAAAATCGGAAACTAAGAAGGAGAAAGAACGCGGAAATGAGCTGGAACACAAAGTGGAAGAATTTTTTGGGAAACTCCCAGCTATTGCATAAGGAAATGAACTCCCAGTCGTAGAAAAGATCGACCAGATTACACAGGCAATTGATCAGTATCAAAAGGAGATTGAGACTCTCCGCGGATAGATTAGACCAACAACTCCACCAGCAGTGAAGGAGCAAAGGAAGCAGGAAGCAACAATCCAACTACATGAGCTAGAAAAACAAGTCAGCACGGCAGCCGACTTGCTCGATAAAGCAGTGCAACTTTGGACAAGGCTGGAAGAGGATCCACAAGTCCAACATTAGGACAAGGAGGAGGAAAGGATCAACACAACAATCCAAGAACTCAAGCAGCGATAGAAGACCATACCAATTCCAGAAAGGGTCAAGGGAATGCAAGAGTTGAAGAAGATACAGGCAGAACTTATCATTGCATAAACATAGAAATAGGAGTGTTAAGCTCAAACAGAACCGTTGCAGGAACGGGTAGCAGAAGTACTTACGTAGGTAGAAGAAGCCAGAAAATAGACAGCACAAACTCAACTAGAATGTGTAGGACTAATGAGCAAGGAAGTGGTAGCTCACACAGTCGACACCATCAAGGAAAAAACCGCACAGGCATGGACAAAAGCGACAGAGTTGCAGGAACAATTCCAGATGATCACCAAGGAGATCGAGGAAGCACAGATCAATTAGGTGACTCGAGACGAGTCACATGTTAGTGTTGGGGGCATGTTGGCACCAAGCCGAAAAGGAAAGAAGAGCGATCATGGGAAAGAAAGCATGTAGAAAACTGAAGTAACAACTGGCAAAAGAACAGCACGCGTGCATGCAAGAAAGCGTGCAAAAAGGAAAGAGACAGCTGGAGGAAGAATAGCACCCGAATGGGAGAAAGACCTAATGTAAGAAGGGTTAGGGTTTTGGGAATGCTTTGAAAAAGGCTGAAGAGCTCGAAATGTATAAAAAAAGATACGAAAGTATCTGGTTAGTTAGTAGTCGTGGGTTTTTGTTGTTAACGTTGTTACTATTGTCGAATGGTAGGCTTTGGAGCTAAGTTTTGGAGAATATAACAACGCAGGAGCATGGGCGATATGTAATGTTTTTAGCTGTATGAACCAATTTTGTAAGTTGTTGAGCAAAGGAGATATGAGGGAAGGTAGATCTGAGGATTAGACTGCAGGCTATGGAGCCTAGTGCGATCTAGTTCACCTCACATAGATCTTACCCAGTTTTGTGGAGAATTGTAAGTGCATGGCACCAGGAATGCAGACCTGCCATAATAAAAGAGCCAAGAGCCAAATCTTTGTGGACGTAGCTCAAGAGAGGGTGAACCATGGTAATACTCATGTAATATGTTGAAAATTTGCATGTCTCTTCTTTCTTTCAGTAATTAATGGTTAAGTTTGATGAATGGTTAGCACATTGTTATGAATCTAGTTATACTTTACTTAAATTACACTGTGGGATATACATATACGACTCCAAGGAATAATTATTTTCCCTTACAGCTCATGATATCTAGCATTAATCAAGAAACCCCTGTCCCCTACTCTGTCCTAGGCTGTAAACACATGAGTCTTACAGCCACCCATTTAAAGATATCTTGGGTGAGACTATGCAGCCTCTTCCGGGTGTTGTGTTGCCTTCTGGTTCATCAAGAGGGCCGATAGTTTTAGAGGCTTTTTTGGAACCCCGATTGACATGAACCCTGGGTCAATGATTCAGATAACCCAAGAAGGGAATTGATAACCAACACCCAAAAAGGATCCAAAAGTGGGTCGAGATCCCGTGATATCCGCTTCGTCTTGCGCTCCTCCTTCGACAGGTTGTCGAAGTCTGAAAATAGGTCACTATGACCAAGAATCTCCCAAAACTTGGTCAAGGGCCAATAGGCCCCCAACACTCACCTGTGACTCGTCCCGAGTCACTCTAATCTGACCAGTTATGCTTCAAAGGCCTCAAGCTGTTTTGACCTGCTGTTGGGCTACGGCCTCTTGCTCGGTGAATTCCTGGATCACTGTGTCGTTCACGGGCCCTTCTAGGCGATGTTCTGTTGCAATGACAACATGTTCTAGCTCTGCTCCTCAGATTTCAACCTCTGTGAATAACTGGCATGCCTTATCTTGTACTGGTTGAATTCATTGAATAACTTCCATCACTTTGCTTTGAATCATATGGATCTGTTGTTGGGCGGTGTGTTGCTCCTGAGACCACTTCATTATTTCTATGGTTGAAAGGGCTTTCAGTTGCCCTTGTAGTGTGTCTGCGTGTTGTTTTTCTTCCTTGAGCTGTGACTCCAATGCCTGTAACTTTGGGTGTTCGGTGAGGTTCTCATATGTTTGGGTGCTCTGATTACTCATCGGCTTGCACTCCAAGGAAAGATCTTTTAATATGTCAACTACGTTGTGGGCAGTTGCTTCCCTTAGGTCTCTTACAACTTGAGCGGTCTCAGGCACAATGCAGAGCTCCAAGTCTACTATGCATTGTTGGAGATGTTGGATTACCTCTTCAAGTTGTGCCACCTGTTATGGAACTTGTTCTTCGGCCTTTACTTTGATGAGTGTCACAGAGCAAAGTGCTCTGCGAACCATTTCCTTTACTTCGAGTTGCTCAACGAGCAACTGTTCCTTGCTTTGTTGTAACTGTGATTTTTCTTCATCCCACTTCACTTACAGAGCAAGCTTTTCCCGTTCTGCAGCACTGCATTTCTCCTCAAGGTCTTTTTGTACTTGCGCTAAAGCCTGGGTGGCTTGTGTTGTTTCTTCCCGAGCTCATCGAACATGAGCTTTGACTGTATCAACGATTCAGTGGACTTGAGCTGGCACATCTCCCAATTCCGATGTTCCTGTTGATAGAGGCGCACTAGAAACTGCGCAAATGGACTGTAATGCATGCTCCACCCCTTGGAGCTCATCCTTAATCCGATTGAACAACTCCTCCTACTTAGCTTCTTGCTTCTCTGCTATCTCAAGTGAAGCATCATTCAGTGCTACGATGCAGAAGTCAAAGTCGTCTGAGGTGAGGGTGGTCTCAAATTTGGTCTTGGTTGCTTTCACTTTCTTCTGGGATGAGGGTTTTGGTGGGGAAACCTTCCTTTTCTTTGAGGGGTCCTCCTCATCTCTGGGTGGTGTAACCTCGCCTTTCTTCTGTTCAACTTCTGCACCATCTAGCTCTCCGCCATCACCTCCTTGCTCAGGTGAGATGGAAGCAATCTTGGTTGAGGTATTGTTTATATCCTGACCCTTTTCAGTCTTCTTTATCTTGCTAGGTCCAAGTGTTTCCTGCGTAGTTTCTGGGTTGTCAACATCAGACATCTCTACAGGGTCTGCTGGAACAAGGAGGTTCGTCGACCATTCCTTGGTAATTTCTTCCAAGTCATCCTCTGTCAACTTGTAGTATGATTGTAGTTGTTGTCTATGTCCATCTACACACATTGTGATGTAAATAAAATGGCGGTCCGCACTGAACTTCATTAAAGGCCAAAACCTGTGGAGGGTATTCGGGGTCATACGAGGCTCAGACTGGATGGCTACCTTCAACTGGTTGTAATACGTATGGAATATAGCATTTGACTTCCATTGCTTATTCATATCGTTCGAGTACCACGGTGTACTGAACTTCATGACCAAAGTTTCAAAGGGCTCAATGTCTCGGAAGGTCGCAACTTTTAGCATCTCCCAGGCGATGAAAGCAATCAAAATCAATAGCCAGCTGAAGTGAAATTCATTCCCTTGATCTAGGGATTCTTTGCAGTCGAGTTCTAATTGGTTCACCAGGTACTGTGCCTAATTCATTTGAATTCCTTATGTGCACTTCCCTGCGAGGTCGAATACGAATGCCATGACTTGTGTGGGTCAATCCATTCACACCAACTTTTTTATGATCAATTGGTAGGCGAGGCACACTGCACCTCTCTGGGTAGAAGATACCTTGTAGCCTCGCATGCCCTTCTCGACATCTCCGTAGGTGTCTTTAATCTTCTACGCAAGAGCATGATCCATGGCTTTTCCCAGGTAAAAATCATGTGGGTCAGGCCCTTGCATTCTTAGCCTTGTGATCCGATTGATCAATGTCGGATCCACTATGATACAGTGGTATAACCATAAGTATCCACCATGGTAACAGGACAGCAGTAGCTTGACGCATGCATTCAGTTCTTGGTGCCTTCCGAAGTGTGGGATCTTCATGACGTTGAGCAGTGTGGACTGCTCGAGGTTATGGGTCCATGATTGAGGAATTATCTTTTAATTCTTTCCTTTTGTTCTGGTCAGATACTTATGTGGGGCGAGCATGCTATAGACCTTCCTGTCGCCGAGGTTGAAGTCACTAAAATTCAATGCTGCAATTTTATCTTGTTCGGCGTGAACTGTGTGTATCCCCTTTAGGAGGTATGCAGTGACCAAGGCATACTCAAAATATCTGGGCACATTGTCTCGATTGATTGCGCCACTCAAAGGTGGTAGATAGGTGGGTAGTATACTCGGGATTATCTTAGAATTTGCAAGATCATCCCTATGCTTAGTTCGCTTTTCATCTACTATCCAGGATGGACCGGCTCGAGTAGTGGATGGAGAGGTCGACAGTCCTCTCGTCGAAGATGCTTGTAAACCTGTAGACACTACTCTCTCCGACGTGACTCTTTCAGTCTTTAAGTCGAGGAGAACTTCCATTACTGATTCTTCAACTGCGGTGAGCTCGTCGGACATACGTGCTCAGAATTAAAATTATCGGGGTCACGATGAACTTAGATATGGGACTAGAACAAATAGCAATAGCGCAATGATCATTGTACACAATTCACTTAGTTTGCAGGCTCAAACTCTTAGTTAGCAAAAGTGTTCTTCGTGCATGGTGCGACGGAATAAGTAGGCAACTCGACAACAGTTTGCTTGTAACGAGTATGAAGCCTCATTAACTCTTGTTCTATCYGTTATGGTGCGGTCCAATAGTTTAGTGTCAAGCTATAAATGCTTTTCAACCCATTCGGAGCGGGATTCGAATGGATATATCAGCCCCAACGGCTATATTGCTTCACCCTAGCGAAGTACCATGTGTCATTGTTCTGATATCCCGACGAAGTTCCAATTCTGCAAATTTTCTTTYTGCGAAGTTCCCTCTGGAATCTTTTGTAATTTTTCAATCTTAGCCCTCTTCTTACTTAGCTTTCTAGCCTTCTTTCCAGTGAGCTTCGACTCAGTATGTCTTTTTCCATTCTGATTCTTATCTTCTTTTAACATAGTCACTACGCATTGTTGAGATTCTTTCCTAGGATTCAGGGGTAATACCTCTTCTTTATCTAGAGTAAGTACCTCAGTCTTTTGCGGGTCTTCTAGTGTTCTTGCAGCTTCGACATTAAGGTGTCTAGTGTCAAATAGCTTCTATATATTCTTCTGTTCTTCGATCAATTGTGCGATATTTATGGTCATGAAATCTTTTAATTCTTGTTTCTTTTGCTCCAAAACTTCTTCTTCTTCCTTTCGTCTGGCTTGAGCTCTGTCAATCCAAGGTTTTCCTATTAACATGGTAAATAGGGTGTTGTCCTCAATAAATTGAATAATCTCAAAATATTCCTCTGTCGAAGTTCCATTGACAGTTATAGGTATCTGAGCGAGCCTTCCACACATGTTTACCAGTTTTCCTCTGAATAACCCTAGTCCTCCTAATGAAGGAATCATACCAGGCCTTCCTATAGATTCCCAAGTTCTCTCTATCATGATATTCACCTGTGTTTCCTCATCTAGAACATAGTCAATGTCAAAGTCTCCTATTCTTGCTTCAAGGCATTCATTTTCTTTAAAGATCTCTAATAATCTAATATGTCGGTGGTCATTCATGATTTCTCTCATCTGTAGCAATATTTTCTCTGATTCTTCCTGGGGTTCTGCTATAGCCTTTGGAGCTACCTTAGGGTTTTATTGATTCAGATTCATTCCTTCAATCTTAACAATCATTCTGGGGCAATCCAACACTTCATGGTCCGTAGCTTTGCAACAAAGACAAATAGGTCTTCTCCCAGGGCATTCTTTAGCAACATGTCCAAGTTTTCTTCAACTGTAACAAAGGGTTAATCATCTCTTTCTTTTAAATGATCCCCAACCTCTTCGGTACTGCGCACTAGGATCATAGGAGTTAACCTGCAATAAATTATTTCTGGGATCCTGCATCCATTTGTTAATCCAAACATTCTTTCTATGCATAGGTATAACATATCTTTCACTATTCTTATCAGATCTACTCATATCAAGCCTTCTTTCATTTAATAATGCCATAGTTTTCAAACTAGGACAGACTCTATTAAACATACCTTGATCCATACTCTAGAAACAAAAATTTCCACTTATCTTACTTCTACAGACCACAAAGCTTCTAGATCTAAAACTTTTAACTATTCTTACCTTTATCAGAGCACAGAGCTTGCAGATCTTACCTCTTTTAATCAAAAATTCTCACTTTTACCTTTCTTAGAGCACAAAGCTTTCAGATCTTGCTTCTTTCCTTCAGATCCAACCTCCTTTCTTCAGATCGAGTTTCCTTCTTTAGCACAGAGCTTTATAAATCAAGTAGGACACTGCGCACTAGGGCACAAAGCTTTCACAATCCCAGGTCGAATCTTTGCACAAGGCTTCTTCTTCCTCAGTTCCCAGCAATCACAGTTTCAAGTCCCAGCAACGGAACCATTTGTTGGCATAGGGGCAAACCCAGGGTTCAATGATACAACAACACACCAACAAATCCCTAACTACCGGCCCCTTCGGCAACACCTGCGAAGCAGATGAAGTCTCACCCGAGGTAGAGGCAGGGGTGGTTGCAAGACTCAGATTTCTGCAACCTTAGCTGGGACACAGATCTGTGATTGTACTACTTAATAAAGCACTTAGCACCATTATTTTCTCAATATATAATCATTAATCACTTCGCCGATAAAACAGGGCTTCGCAGCATTCACACTATTATAATGTACTTAAGCTCTTACCATCAATAGATAGGTAAGATATAGTAGATCAAGCACTAAGCACATTCATATGGATCAGATCTAATATTCTCACATATCATTAGCACTAAGCATAAGTAGATATATATAATCATCTTAAAGCACTTAGCAAAAGGAGACATAAACACATTAAGACAAGAACAAAGAAAGACAACACATCGTTTACGTGGTTCAACCCCACCCTGGGGCTACGTCCACCAACTCTTCTTCTTTATTGTCTTCAGTCAATTGGTTACAAGCACAAAGCTATCAAAACGCTTACTCTGCATAGGACAGAAGATTTGTGCAACTCGCTAGATCTTTCTTCCTTGCATTACAACACTAAGCCCTCCACAATATGCTACAAGGACCTGCACTTAGCTCTACAAGTCTCTTACAGTCATGCACAAAGCACTTACAGACTCTACTCACACTTAGCATACATTCACATCACATAGATGCACTATTCCACTTCTTCTTACATTGCCTATCCTTCTATTTATACATACAAAATGGGCCTAAACACGGGTAAACCCATGGGCCGACATCCCATTCCCATTACATATTCCCAAAAACCCAAAAAGGATCCAAAAGTGGGTTGAGATCCCATGATCTCCACTTCGTCTTACGCTCCTCCTTCGACAGGCTGTCGAAGTCCCAAAATAGGTCACTATGGCCAAGAATCTCCCAAAACTTGGTCAAGGGCCAACAGATCCTTTCTGAGATCAGGCTTACTCTCGATTTCTTCTGAGTCTACAAGGACTTCATCATCTCTTAGAGGGTATACTTGGTGTTGCATACCAAGTCTAAATATGGAAGACAGAGTCAAGCTTCAAACGAGATATGCTTCCCGTTCTAATGTTCGGTCATCTTTGGAGCCTTCTGCTCCTTTCAGTGGATCTTCATATGAGATCATCTGAATCTCAAGAGATAGCTTCTTCTTCATCTTCTTTTGGTGCATGAGTGTATATGGTCATGTACATAGTCTTCTTCATGTCTCATATAGTATGTTGCCTTATGCAACCTTCACTATATCTTTCTCAGGGTTATCACCTATGACCTAAAACAAGGTCAACAAAACAACAAGCAAGAATAATATCCTTTTGATAATAATAGATAAAGAAATATCACAAATAATCATCACAATAGCTCCTTTAGATCTATCAGACGATAAAAAGTAAGAGATACACTATGAAATGAGGTCGACACTCTTATAGTGTTGTGATCGAACATTCCTCCATGGCAACCTGGAACTAACACACAAGGTTTCTCCTAAAGGAGGTGTTAGTTGTATTAGGAAAATGATTACATTAAGTATTTACCTCTATATGCTCACATGCTATCAAGTATAATACTTTACAAACACTTCTATCTCAACTATAGTGGTTACTTGTAAAGGGGTAGTCATCAACTTGTCATGTGTACCTTTGAGTCTTATCAACTTGATTAATCAAACCTGGAGCCTGGAGCCTTGTCCTCAAGAATGAGTGTGCCTGCTTTTCTTCCAATTCTCCTTCACTCATGATGACGAGTGCTTTCTTCAACCTATCTTATGTACGAAGACAATATGCTATCTTGGCAGAAGGTTGGGTTAGAGGATAAACTCTTTTAATCCATCTAATACCTTGACTCAGATTTTGATCAAATATTAGAATGATAGTCATAGCTACAACATGCAGCACTTATCAAAATAATTTCATAACAAATAGATGCATATCAGAATGAAAGATCCCTTCTCCTAAAAATACTCTTTAAATCTTAACTGTGAGTACATACCTCTGACAGAACTTGCAAGGAGAGGCACCATCTGGTAGCAACGGTAATGATCACCAACTCTTAGGAACTTCAAGGGTGACTGCAACTGGTACTATGGCTGCAACTGCAACTGATACTGCAACTGCAATTGATACTGCAACTGGTTCTGAGACTGCAACTGCAACTTAGGGTTTTATGAGGAAACCCTAATTTTTCAAACTTTGAATTTTGAAATTCTGATCCAGAGGATAGATGCGTTGAGCTGAGGCGAGTAAGCTGGTGCAATCAGATTTCTGAAGATCCAACTTTTACCCCTTCAAACTTAATTAGCAGATTTCTAGACTGGTGCTTTTGGTTTTCGGGTACCTCTTGTACTCTAGTACTTCTGGTACTCTGGTTTTCTGGTACTTCTGGTACTTTGTGAAACTAGGGTTTCATTTTCCGGGAGATCTAGCCACTAAAAAGTTGCGCTGAGGATGCCAAAGTGATCCTTGAGGAAGGGCACACTTTTCTAGATAGTTTTGGGGCTGAAATACTTCATCAACAAAAAGCCCTAATTTTCATGTACAACAATAGTCACTTTTTTCACTTTCTCTTGTGAAAGATGCTCTCTTCAGCTTGGCTCTGGAACCATGTTAAGGTTTAATATATTATTAGAGTTCTTTTCATTTCACTAGATAACAATAGCATAAGATAGGATCACTGAGGAATACACAATCACAAGAGACACATCATTTATCCTGGGAAACCCTCATGGGGGAGAAAACCCAACAAAACTTCCTTATTATAAATAGCCAATACATTGCCAAGAGATAACTCAAACAAATACAGAAAGTCCTCTCCCAATAATGTGCCTCTCTCTCTCTCTCTCTCTCTCTCTTCTCCAACAGCAACTCCAAAACTTGCTTCTCAATGAACAAGTGAGTGTGTGTCTAAGTGAGGCGCTAGCCTCCTTATTTATACAATTCTGGCATGTGTGGAGGTGTCTTTTCACTGGCAGGGCTGACTTCTTCTTCTGGGTGGTTATAACCACCTTTAATATATTTTGGGGCCTCTTTAATATATTATGAGGCTGACTTCTTATTCTACCTATTACAATTATGTTTTGACAAATCCGCAAAAGGGGATTTGGTCTTTTACAATAGCCGACATGATCAATCCACAATAGGGGATTGATCTAATGAATAATACAACAATAATAATTAGAATACACTTTGCAGTTATATTATTTCAACAACCTTTAGGGTCGTGCTTGTAGAATCGTCCTATCGGGAACCTTAATTCCAGTTGGCTAATCCCTTCTTGTTTGGCTTGAGTAGTATCCTTCACTAGATAGAACCCCACATGGAAATTGTAGGTTATGAACACTCGCTTCTTATCCTTGACTAAGGTGGCATTATAGCCCTGCAAGATAGTCTGATAGCATATTTCTCCCACAACGAGTCAGTCTGGGACATGAGCAGGTAGGAGATGTTGTGCTCTGGTGGCCCCGAACACCCTGATGTAGGTTTAGCATTCATCTAAATACCAATGGCCTACCTTTCCTACCATTTTCTTAGATGTTGCAGATAATCTTGGGCATTCCTTCTTAAAAATAATAAAATGAATAAGGGCGATGAATTCATTGTAGATGAGTGCATAAGACTTCTTATACTTCTCTTCCCATAGTATGTTGAAGTAGACATGGACCGGGAGCTCCGCAACATGCCATCTTAAATTCATGTCGGCAAAGACATTCCTTGCACACATGACATCAGCAGGTACGAGGCCATGTACAAAGTGGGTGCCTCCCCTTCTTTCAGTGTCTGATCCTACAATATACAGACGCTCAATTGTTTTGAGATTATCGCTCTCCAATTGAAGCTTCTTCCGGAGATCGCCGTTGTGTATGCCAATGACATCCATACTTCTGAAAACTTGGAGCAGTCCTTTTCTCCATATAGTCAACAGATGAGAGCCATCAAATAGATGGATGGCTCCCTCAGGTTAATCGTCCCATACCAGCCATTGCTCTGATTAGTGAATTTCTTGTCATCCCTCCACCATGAGGCCATCAACCGGCTGGTGTCATGGATTTCATAGAACTTCACCATGAAGTCCGTGTTGAGCCGCTCCTCGAGGTCCCTGAGATTGTAGTATTTCTGGACTTCTGTCGAGAGGAAACCTTTGGCACACCCGCCATTATCATCATTGATCAAGCACTCATGCCCGTCTATATAGTCGATTAGCCATTTCAGAACCTCTATGCAAGGGAAAATCGGGGTTATGCTTGCCACCATGTGTAAATATGACCGTCGGATGTTGGGGAACACCTGGTCATCGAGCGCCCTTACATCTGGGTCATTGTGTGGGATATACTCTGGGTATTCTTCTTGGATAATTATGTTGAAGAGATCCCCCCACTGTGGGAGCATTACTTTGGATCTAGTGCTCACTTTAGTATCACCTAAGGCCAGAGGCTGGATAAAAGCTTTCTTTGTTGATGTTTTAATGATAGGCTCTGCCCTGGGAGCATACTCCAACTGCCTCATGGCCCCCGAAGAAGAACCTTCACTTGTTTCAACTTCTTTTAGCTTGGGCACCCTCGGCGAGAGTCTGGTGGTTGGCTTTCTCGGCGAAATCTTTTCTGCAGATAGAGCATAGTTTAGAGACTGTGCAAGAAAGTTGGATGCATATATAAATTATGACCAACGAATTGACAAACTTGAACACATACCTCTGCAGCTTTTCAAACCTAGTTTTGATAATCGAGGGGGTCAGTACAGTCTTGAGGTGCTCACTTTGATCCTTTGGATGCTCTAGAATTCAACTTGTGCACAGAATGAATCTGTTCAAAAACTGTTCTAGAGATTTAAACAGGGGTGAACTTACCTTGTCGCAACAGACATTCAATTCGGGTTATGAGTGTAATTAAATTCATCGCAGGTTGGCGACATGGGCGTGGGCGTTAATGTGGTCTATCGGTGATTTCAAATTGTTGTTGTTTAATCGACGCATGAGGTAGCAACAAATGCGGGATCAAGCATTAACTGAACTATTAAATGTCCAAATTCGATCATATCTTATTCCGCAAACATCCCATCATTTCGCTCGTTCAGTTGGTGGATCGGGGGTCGGGATTGTGCTTCAAACATTTTTGTTTATATCTCCTTGAAAAATTTATGACGTTGATCGATCTGGCCGTGTAGAGATGACGTAGCAAAGCTGACTAGGAGGCATGACTGGGACCCAAGGAATCTTAAAATGACTCGGGAAGAAACGAGGTTGTACAACCCCCTTACATGGTAAAGATACGTGGCATTCGATATCGTTGACTTCATTTGCTCGTGTTAATCGGAATCGGGACTTTTTTTAAGCTATACATTCTAAAACCCAATCCTATCTTACTAATGCTGAAAAGTATCAAGGATCGACGATCGGCGATAAACCTACCCAAGTGCTCTCGGATCAACTCTCTCGACAAAGTCTCGATACCGAAAATGCATCGGGGATCGGTGATCGACAGTATGCTTGTCGTGGAAAAAAAGGATTGTTTTAACTTTTCTAGATTTCCCCGACCCCGATAAAGCGCATCGGTCATCGGCTATCGGTAATTTCTTTGCGTCCTTCGTTAATGTCTATCATTCTCGTATTTTGCAGATGGTGAAGAGGATTGGCTATCTCTTGAAACTTCATGTGAATAACTTACACAAACCAACTCCACATTTTGTTGATGTCGATGGGGATCGACGCTCGGCGACTGTTGTAAATGTGTGGTTCCTTTACTTGATTGAATCTTTTACTGATGTCGAACTTGAGTGCATTAGGTGCAGTGTTAATTGTCGATTCTTAATTCGGTTGTAAAATTATTTTAGACATGAGGTTTCACAAGTTCAAACAAACCTGACTTGATGATAAGAGTCATGAAAATAAAACAAAGATAAACCATTTCTGAAAGTGAAATTGATTCAGACAGTGAAGAAAACAAGTGGTACCTAAAAAGTGATAAAATTTCAGCTTTTAGGGTGTGTTGAGTGCTCAACATGTTCATGGGAAATATGGAGGGAGTGTAATTAGCAAAAAATGATAGAATGGTGGGAATCAATAAACGAATATTGTTCAACAATTAATAAGGCAATCAACTGTGTATTTGAAGATATCAAAATTAACAGTCATCAATCCTTGCCATATCAACTTCTTCTTATTTCAACACAGACCCATCTTTAAAATTAATATCACAAAACAAAGATGAAACAAGTGAAATAGGGATTGTGGAGGGAGTGTAATTAGCGAAAAATGGTAGAATGATAGGGAAATTTTACGGATAATGTTCAAGTGAAATAGAAAAACTTGTTATCTCTGATGCAAATTAACAATCAAACTATCTTTCTATCCAAAATTTTAAAATTTAGACAATACTTTTTTTCCAAAACAATAACCCAATATTGATGCCTTCTTAACAAAATTGCTCACTAGCCTCCAAACTATATTACACAGTAAATGATTGGATATGCCCAGAATTTTATATAACCAAAATAACCCTGATAACAATATTGTCATTATATAACAAAATCAAAACAAACAGCATCATAATCACTATAGGACTACAACAATAATCTTGGAATGGACGAGTCGCGATTCATAACATCAACCCCAACAAAAGTCTTTTAAATCCCACAGAGTCATGCAAAGCGCCCCAAAGAAAATCTCGTAGCCATCATTTAATCGAAACACTATTCATTGCAACCCCTTTTTTTTTAATTCCATTATGGTATGTATTATTCAATTCAAGCATCAGACATCTCATACACTGGTGCTTTCGAAAAAAATATGACAATTCAACCAAGATATGCAACATTTGATATCAGAACCATAAGCTTCAACAGACTGTAACTTTCAGTGAATAGGCGAGTGCAACACCTCTTCCATAATTGCCAAGCAAGTGACCACTTAAACCCATGCCTAAGTAAAAGAACAAGAACAGTGCTTCCATCAAATTCTGGGTAAGCAATTCGTTCATAGTAATGTGTAGGGTTTGATATGTGACAATGACAGTAAGTGGCAGAGACAGCAGGCCAAATAGACTGAGGGTTTGGAAATTATACAACACGGTAGGTTCACTCCAAGGTGCCTCACATTCATAGTCACAAGGTTGAGGTTATGGCGCAGGTGCATTAGCCATAGAGACCAGCAATGTCAATCTATAGGTGGAGTATACACAAAACCCAGAGGTAAGGCTGAGATAATCCATTTCAACAGGGAGGCCAAACCCACAATACATAACCATAGGCAAGGCAAGTTCAACCACAACTTTTACTCACCAAATATTTGCGAACCATTACACATAGCAAAGACATTGCAACCATTTTTTTAATTCTGACAGTCTCAGAACAACCACCACATGAAACCAAGGATGCCACCATAAATACAAAGTTCCAAAAAAACACAGTGACAGCTTGAGAATTAAACAGACCACGAGCAACAAGAGCCATCAATTGATATAAGGGCAGAGCAAAGTTCATGCATGGAGAAGTAAGAGAAACCCCATACCTGTAAAATATGGCGCAAGGAGAAAAGACCAGGTTGTATACATCTTCCATGACCTATCAAGTCGTAGCAGCAACAACTAACATAGAACAATGCAAATGGTTAGGGTGGCGGGCTCAAGGAGAGTAAGAATGACTTTCATTTATTGTGCGTCACTTCTCCCTTTGCCATCATTCATGCCTAGTACGAGCCAAGTGCGCTTTCCATCTCATGACGCATTACCATTTCCATTTGACAATACAAACCCTGTTGGCAAATATTGAACAAGCAACGAATGTGTGTTGATGGTTGTTGTCATTAATGGCAACAGTGGAGACGGCAGGATAAGAAGGATAAAACCCCGTGGGGATTCGAACGTAAAAGATCAGGAGGAACAGCATTGAAGAAAACGTGCGCAGCAAGAGCTTACAGAGAAAAAGGAAGACAGAGATCCAGTGACCGTTGGATCCCATTCAAATCTCCCGAAAGGCCTATAGCCGTCAAATCTACAGAAGCCGCGCAGAGGTTAAGCGCAGGAGTTAAGTTCTACTGTACAGAGGAGAAATCCCGGAGGAATAGGGACCGTCCATTCGCAAGGACAGGTGGCATAGGATCGGGCACTGTCGAAGTTATGCTCATCGGAGAATTGGGAATCGGAGTTTCACGAGCCCCGTGTTCAATCACAACGAAAACTCCGAAATCGCGATATGCGATCTCACGATTTGATCGTAGCCGTTAAAGAAAGAATGATCTGGACCGTTGAATCTCTGCATGTAGTGTGAGTTAGTTATGGTTGTGGAGATGACTCATTGACCGTTAGATCCAAGCGCAAGACCCGATCATCATCGGATCAAAGATAACCTACGCACCTTTTAAAGCACAAGGAGAAGTGGGAGTAATCGCGATGTGCAAATCGCGAGATCTAATCCAGACCGTCAGATCCAGAAATGATTAGGACCGTTGATCTGAACTCTCATGGAGTTTCAGGGATTGCGATTTGAAAGTGACAAGAACTCGCAACTTTAGAAATGCCGAAATCGCGATACGCGATATCACGATATAATCGTAACCATTGAAACAAGATCGCACTCGGACCGTTGATCAAACTCTACGTCGGAATTTCACGAATTGGGATGTGGTAAGGATTGCAACATGAATTGCGAAATCGCGATATGCGATATTGCAACATAATCGTAGCCATTGAGCCAAAATTACTTCTGGATCGTTGATTCGACCAATATATGGAATTTTGTGTATCGGGATTTATAAGTGAAGTTTGACATCGCAAATGCCGAAATCGCAATGGGTGAAATCCCGATTGGATCTGAACCGTTGGATCAAATATTGATCGGAGGGTCACTGTTCTCTCTCACAGTTAATGACTGAGTATGAATTATGTTAGTGAAACGGACTCATGATGAAGAATTAGTTATCCTTTCAGATGACGATTCAGTTGCTTAGACAGTTGTCGTTGTTCTTGCCGAAGGAGATGGGAAGTGGAATCTTCAAGGCAGGATGTATAAAAGAAAACGAGTGACACTATATGCGGTTGGTTGTTTTGTAAGAAAAAAAAGGAACGAAATAGTAAGAAAGGAGAAAGGAGAAGGAGTTGAGGATTAAGTTTAATTGTTGTACAGAATGAAATGAAGTGTATATCAGAAACAGAGCAAATGACAGGCAGCGTAGAAGAAGAATAGAATGACAAAAGAACGTGATGCAGAGCAGACCTGTTGAGGTAGAAAAGAATTGCAGAACAATTTGTAGAGCAGACCTATTGAGGAAGAAATGAATTGCAGAACAATATGCAGAGCAGACCAGTTGAGAACAATTTGTTGAAGATCAGAATTACAAAACAGAGTGAGATGGTAAGAACTGATTTATCTGAATAAGTCATCTGTGTTTTCATTACTTAATTTTTCTAGGGAGGTTGGGAGGTGCTCGGGAGGACTGTTGTCCTCAGAAGTTCAAGTGGGTGCTTGAACACATGAAGTTGTAGCTTCCATCTGGTTGCAGCCAGAGAAACTAGGGTGGCAGGGTGGTGCTAGGGAGAACAAATGTTCTCTGTTGTGCAGGTTGGAGCCTGTGTAACTGGAAGTTGGTGCTTCCATCCAGTTGGTGCTGGAATAATCAGGAAGTTGGTGCTTCTATCCAGTTGGTGCTGGAATAATCAGGGAGTTGGTGCTTCCTTCTAGTGGGTGCTAGAGAAACTAGAGAGTTGGAGCTCTCAAACAAGTTGCAGCTTGTAAGACTGAGGTAGCAGCCTCACATTGAGTTGGTGCTCAATTGTAAATGATGTAGAGAACAGAAAAAGANTTTCGAAGAAGAAGAGGTTTTCTCCCTTTATGGGTTTCCTCGTGAAAATCTGTCTCTGTGTGTATTTTATGTGTGACTGATGATCTTTACTCTTACTGTCCATATGTTGTATGTTGCTTGATGACACATGAAGAAATATTAATAATTATTTAAAAAGTATAAAATTGTTTAAGCTTATAAACAACTGATTCACCCCCCCTCTCAGTTGTTTTAGTATTTCCAACAATTGGTATCAGAGCTAGTTCTTTTTATTTAAAGGTAGATCTGTAAGCTTAAACATGACAAGTCATGAAGGGACTTCAACCTCTAAGCCCCCTCTGTTTGATGGAACAAATTTTTCCTTCTGGAAGATTAGAATGAGAACATATTTAATGGCCTTGGGTGCTGATGTTTGGGATGTAGTAGAGACTGGATATACAAAGCCTGTTGTGCTAGCCAACAAGGATGATAAGTTAGAATTTAGCTTTAACGCTAAAGGTATGAATTCTATTCTGAATGGACTTGTCGAAGCTGAGTTTGTAAAGGTGATGCATCTTAATACTGCCAAAGAAATGTGGGATAAACTTATTAATAGTTATGAAGGAAATGAGAAAGTAAAAGGTGTCGAACTTCAAACATACAAATTGAAATTTGAACAACTGAAGATGAATGAAGATGAAACAATTAGCAAGTATTTTTTAAGAGTTGAAGAACTTGTGAATGCCATGAAGGGTCTAGGTGAAACGTTTGATGACTCACTCTTAATTCAGAAGATTTTAAAGTCTCTGCCTGATAAATTTAATCCAAAGGTTTCTGCAATAGAATAATTAAATGATCTTAAAACTCTGTCTATTGATCAACTTCTTGGAACTCTAACTGCATATGAAATGAGGATAAACAAAGATAAATCCAGTACTAGAGAAGCTTCCTTTGAAGCAGACAATAATACTGATTCAGAATTTGATGAAATTGAGGCAAAATTTGTGAGAAGATTAAAGAAAGGTTCAGGAAAATATCAAGGGAAGTTGCCCTTCAAATGCTTTAACTGTGGAAAGATAGATCATTTTGCATCTAAGTGTCCTCATCAGAAAAAGTCTCAAAACTTTGATGATGAAACGAAGTACAAATACAAGAAATATAATAAGAAGAAAAGCTTGGTTGTAAATAATGACAATTCCTCAGAAGAAACAGACAGTGACTCATCCTGTGATGATAAGACAAATGACTTCGTACTTATGGCCAAAGAGGATCATGATAATAAAGGCACAGGCAGCATTGATAATGAAGAAGAGGCTGTAGTGGATTTGGAAGGAAAACTAATCAGTGCATTGGAAGAAATTGATAGACTCAGATTTAAAAACAGAAAGCTAAAACAAGTGCTAACACAGTTTGAAAAAGACAGTAAAGAACCTGATGAAGATTTTGCTCTGTTGAAAGTAGAATTGGAAGAGGCAAAGAAGATAGAAGACATATTGAAACAACAACTGTCAGAGAAGAAACTCAGGTGTGAAGCTCTAGAAGAAGAAATAGTTAAGACTAGAAAAGAAATGGAGAAATTCAAAGGACTGTATCATCAAAATATGCCAAGTATAAAAGCATCAGAAGAATTAACCTCCATTCTAAATCAGCAAAGAAACACAAAGTTGAAAGTTGGATTGGGATATGAAGAAGGATCAAGTAGTGATCATCCAAGTAACACTGATTCTATCAAATTTGTCGAATCCTCAAACATTGACAACAGTCACCCTGCAGAGACAAAGAAAAAAGATCATCCATCAAAATGGAATGAAAGGAAAAACCCCAGAACAGAATTTGTAGGCCAGAAAGTTTATCGACCTCCTCAAAGAAGACATATTTTTTCAAGGTACAAAGATTTCTTCTATGGTTATTGTTTTTTCTGCTCTAATTTTGGACACAAAGCTATAAATTGTTCTCTAAGATTCGGATATGAACAATCAAGATACTTAATGAATAACTATCTACCACAACAAAGATTGAGACAGCCAAGCAACAAACATTCACAGACTATGAATCATGTGATGACTGGAAGAAGGACACAAGAGGAACACAACAACAGGTATGAGCATAACAATCATTATGATCTTTTATACAGTGAATTAGAATGCTACATCTGTCAAAATTATGGACATAAGGCAGCAAATTGTCATTTAAAGAAATGTAACCCAGATCGGAATCTCACTGATGAAAATGTCAAAGTCTGGAAGAAGAAAGCAGATGACAAATGTGGTCTAGCACTATCAGCCCAAAATAAACGGAATCCCTGGTATATTGACAGTGGATGCTCCAGGCACATGACTGGAGACAGAAGTAAGTTTTTAACTCTAAGTGATAGCAAATCAGGGAATGTAACTTTTGGAAATGATGCACCAAGAAAGGTGAAAGGCAAAGGAATTGTGAGCCTGAGTAATGGAAAAAGAAAAGCTCAAGATGTGCTGCTTGTAGAGAATCTGAAACATAACCTGCTTAGTGTCAGTCAAGTCTGTGACCGAGGATGTGAAGTTGTCTTTACATCTAAAGACTGTAAAATCAAATCTATGGATTCAGG
>JASDQU010104519.1:239397-285763 GCA_032191745.1 Picea mariana
TTCTCAAGAAAAATATTTGAAAGAGATATTGAAGAAATTTCAGATGGAAGATTCCTCTACAGTCAGCACACCTATGGTGGTTGGTTGCAAGCTGAGCAAAGATGATATCTCACCTGATGTTGATCAAAGGACATATCGTTCAATGATAGGCAGTCTTCTGTACATCACAGCATCCTGTCCTGATATAATGCAAGCTGTTGGAATGGTAGGGCGTTTTTAGTCTGCTCCTAAACAAAGTCATTTGGCAGTTGTCAAGAGAATATTTAAATATCTGAAGGGAACAATGACATATGGACTATGGTACCCTAGAAATCAAAATTTCCAGCTAATTGCTTATTCAGATGCTGATTGGGCAAACTGTGTTGATGAGATAAAAAGCACCAGTGGAGGAGCATTCTTTTTGGGTGACTCATTAGTTGCATGGCTTAGTAAGAAGCAAGGATCCATTTCATTATCCACTACAGAGGCATAATACATTGCTGCTGCTACTCGCTGTACACAGATCTTATGGATGATACAAACTCTTGCAGATTTGAAGGTAACTTACAATGATCCTATCCCAATTCATTGTGATAACACCAGTGCCATAAGTGTCTCCAAAAATCCTGTTCTTCATTCCAAGACTAAGCATATTCCTATAAAGTATCATTTTCTCAGAGAACAAGTTTCAAACAGAATTGTACAACTGAACTATATACGCTCTACAGAACAAATTGCTGATATTTTCACTAAACCATTAGCTGCGACCCCTTTTGGATATCTTCGTCAAAAGCTGGGGGTTACNGTGCACCTGGTCAGGGGGAGTGCTTATTGAATATCTGGTGAATTTCCTAAATGCTTTTAGATGACAGGGGGAGTATGTTCTGCAACAAGATCAGTGGAAAAATGTTTCTTCTTTGACATTGATGTCAAAAGGGGAGAAAGGAGTCGAGTTTGAAATGTTTCAGTAACAGATTCAAGCCTGATTGGCCGAATACAGAGGAGAGTTGAAGTCTGAATGTTGAATGCAAGTGTTGCCATCAATGCCAAAGGGGGAGATTGTTGGCAAATATTGAACAAGCAACGAATGCGTGTTGATGGTTGTTGTCATTAATGGCAACAATGGAGACGGCAGGATAAGAAGGATAAAATCCCGTGGGGATTCAGACGTAAAATCTCAAGAGGAACAGCATTGAAGAAAACGTGCACAGCAAGAGCTTACAGAGAAAAAGGAAGACAGATATCCAGTGACCGTTGGATCCCATTCAAATCTCTCGAAAGGCCGATAGCCGTCAGATCTGCAGAAGCCGCGCAGAGGTTAAGCGCAGGAGTTAAGTTCTACTATACAGAGGAGAAATCCCGGAGGAATAGGGACCGTCCATTCGCAAGGACAGGTGGCATAGGATCGGGCACTGTCGGAGTTATGCTCATCGGAGAATCGGGAATCGGAGTTTCACGAGCCCCGTGTTCAATCACAATGAAAACTCTGAAATCGCGATATGCGATCTCACGATTTGATCGTAGCCGTTAAAGAAAGAATGATCTGGACCATTGAATCTCTGCATGTAGTGCGAGTTAGTTATGGTTGTGGAGATGACTCATTGACCGTTAGATCCAAGCGCAAGTCCCGATCATCGTCGGATCAAAGATAACCTACGCGCCTTTTAAAGCACAAGGAGAAGTGGGAGTAATCGCGATGTGCAAATTGCGAGATCTAATCTAGACCGTCAGATCCAAAAATGATCAGGACCGTTGATATGAACTCTCATGGAGTTTCGGGGATCGCGATTTGAAAGTGACAAGAACTCGCAACTTTAGAAATGCCGAAATCGCGATACGCGATATCACGATATAATCGTAACCATTGAAACAAGATCGCACTCGGACCGTTGATCAAACTCTACGTCAGAGTTTCGTGAATTGGGATGTGGTAAGGATTGCAACATGAATTGCGAAATCGCGATATGCGATATCGCGACATAATCGTAGCCGTTGAGCCAAAATTACTTCTGGATCGTTGATTCGACCGATATATGGAATTTTGTGTATCGGGATTTATAAGTGAAGTTTGACATCGCAAATGCCGAAATCGCAATGGGTGAAATCCTGATTGGATCTGAACCATTGGATCAAATATTGATCGGAGGTTCAATGTTCTCTCTCACAGTTAATGACTGAGTATGAATTCTGTTAGTGAAACGGACTCATGATGAAGAATTAGTTAGCGTTTCAGATGACGATTCAGTTGCTTAGACAGTTGTCGTTGTTCTTGGCAAAGGAGATGGGAAGTGGAATCTTCAAGGCAGGATGTATAAAAGAAAACGAGTGACACTGTATGCGGTTGGTTGTTCTGTAAGAAAAAAAAGGAACGAAATAGTAAGAAAGGAGAAAGGAGAAGGAGTTGAGGATTAAGTTTAATTGTTGTACAGAATGAAATGAAGTGTATATCAGAAACAGAGCAAATGACAGGCAGAGTAGAAGAAGAACAGAATGACAAAAGAACGTGATGCAGAGCAGACATGTTGAGGAAGAAAAGAATTGTAGAACAATTTGCAGAGCAGACCTGTTGAGGAAGAAATGAATTGCAGAACAATATGCAGAGCAGACCAGTTGAGAACAATTTGTTGAAGATCAGAATTACAAAATAGAGTGAGATGGTAAGAACTGATTTATCTGAATAAGTCATCTATGTTTTCATTACTTAATTTTTCTAGGGAGGTTGGGAGGTGCTCGGGAGGACTGTTGTCCTCAGAAGTTCAAGTGGGTGCTTGAACACAGGAAGTTGTAGCTTCCATCTGGTTGCAGCCAGAGAAACTAGGGTGGCAAGGTGGTGCTAGGGAGAACAGATGTTCTCTGTTGTGCAGGTTGGAGCCTGTGTAACTGGAAGTTGGTGCTTCCATCCAGTTGGTGTTGGAATAATCAGGAAGTTGGTGCTTCTATCCAGTTGGTGCTGGAATAATCAGGGAGTTGGTGCTTCCTTCTAGTGGGTGCTAGAGAAACCAGAGAGTTGGAGCTCTCAAACAAGTTGCATCTTGTAAGACTGAGGTAGCAGCCTCACATTGAGTTGGTGCTCAATTGTAAATGATGTAGAGAACAGAAAAAGACTGCCTATCATTTCGAAGAAGAAGAGGTTTTCTCCCTTTATGGGTTTCCTCGTGAAAATCTGTCTCTGTGTGTATTTTATGTGTGACTGATGATCTTTACTCTTACTATCCATATGTTGTATGTTGCTTGATGACACATGAAGAAATATTAATAATTATTTAAAAAGTATAAAATTGTTTAAGCTTATAAACAACTGATTCACCCCCCCTCTCAGTTGTTTTAGTATTTCCAACAAACCCAATAATCCAAAGTTTGCATATGTCCTAATTCCAAAATGCGCCAACCCTTGCCCCCATTTTATTAGCAAATGTTTATTTGCTTAGGGATGCCACTAACATTTCCCTCATAACAACGTGCACCACAATTGTAGAAAAGGTTGGGGTGCTCATCCATACACCACATAATCCATGTAAAATCAAATTCAAACTAGAGTATTATTCCTTCACCTATAAAAGCAACATATCATATTTTGCAAGAGATAATCAGGGCCACATTTTTCATTGTTTTAATTATCTTACCCAGAATTTCTTATCATAAGCATTTTAACCACAATCTGAAGTGAATAAGCTATAGAATTTGTGTCATGACCAACACATAGGCAAACAAAATATAAGTATCACTTCTTCGCCATAGTTCCATAAGTCACAAAAGGAGTCCCACCTACTAGTGTATTATTAATATAATTAAGTAATAAGTCTTGGCAATCATTTGCGAGCATGGTACCCAACATTGTGCTTTTAAGCGTCAACAAACTGGTGACTCCACAGGGAAATCTATTCCCAACATATTAAGAACTCATAATCTCTAGTTTCGCAGGTCAATAAATCACAGATCAATGAATCATTGACCAGAATGACTATGCAACAGAGAGAAGTGAGGTGGTTTAAGGGAATTAGTGAGATGGGATTTTGGGAATAACTCATGAAAAGTGGTACGTATGAGGGGGTTTGGCCATGTATGCATAACATTTGGTCAGTCTCGATCACAGCGTTTCTTCAATTTTCAAGGAGAAACTTCCTGGTATGCTTTTTTGAATCTCGGGATGGAGGGAAGAAAGGGATAGCAAAAAAATGGGGAAGAAGACCAAATCATCTATCTAACAATAGTACTGAAAGCAAAAAGCATTATCAGCGTTGTCTGGAAGGACATCGTGACAATTGTGTAAACATTATTGTTATTGACCAAAAATACTTACAGAATGGGACTGCTGTTGAAAAACTGATCCAAAATTTATTTCGACAAAATATCATGCAATCTAAATAAAACAGAAAAAGTGAAAGACAAACTAAAAAAACTAAAAACCCAATTTATTATTTATGTACAAAGGAACGGAAAAACATTCTTGGAGTTAGGTAGGATGACATTTTGCATAGAGAAATGTGTGATCTATTTTATATGGATGATTAATGAATTGAAAGATGATTCATAAAGAGTGTCTATCACCCTGCCAGCCAACAAATGCTTGTAGCAAGGGTAATTGGCCCATCAAGATCTAGAAAAAGTGATTACCATCTTGCAGGACCTACCAACCAACAAAATAGGATTTCTGCTTGATATTGGAAACATGTGCATGATCAATAACATTAGAATGATGGTTATAATTTTTTATGAAGAGGATGGAATTAATGGGCTCTTTAAGCATTATAAGGTCACCATTTATGATCTCCTGATCAGGAAACGAACTACCATGCACCGAGGGAGAAAAAAAAAATTCAAATGCATAGGAATTCCTTTAAATTTATCATCATCAAAAGAAATCATGCATGCAAGGGAGATATGAATATCATCATTGAATTCCTCAACCTCCTTGAACTGAAACAATGGGTTTGTGAAGGAATTTTGCGATGTAAAATATTGATTATTCTTATGGGAATTTTCATAAGAAGATCCAACATATGAACCTATATGGTGGATTGAATCCCCTCTTTCATCTTCTTAAGAATAATCATGAGAAATATGAGGGATAGTGGTATTCAAATCAAGAGAATTCTCCTTGTCGGATTCATCCATGACGAGTACTTCGTGTTGGGATGTAAAGATGTCCTAAAATATAACCTCTATACATCAGTTGGAGGTAGGTGTTGGTACAAGCATTTTACTTGTTGCCTACATAGGTTCTTACCTTCTGTTTTCAATACCTCATCCTCCATAGATGCAACACCTACAAAGGAACAACAATCGTAACAAAAGGAACGATAGTTTTTCCATTCAAATGAATGACAATACCTACAAAGGGAACAACAATCGTAACAAGGGAATGGTAGTCATTATATTGGGCCAAACTAAAGTTGTATTAATTGATCTGTAGTACTTTCCCAACTATTTAATTTGTCAATCCGAGGTTCGTAAACTTACGAATCACATGCAAAGTATATGCAGGATTGAAGTGGAACTAATCTAATCTAATGGTAAAGATAGAACTGAAATTGAATCATTAACCTAATGCAAGAAGTTGAAACACACAACTTGGAATTGAATTGCTACAACACACGACTGAAATGGAATTGCATAAATGAAATTAATCTAGGAATGGGAAATTGCGTCAAAGGATAAAAAACATGTGAAGAGCAACAAGACGACACATGTGAGATCACACTAACAGTAAATCAATCTCAAATTACATTACAAGAATCAAATGACAAATCATGAAACAATAATGAAAGCATAAATCAAACTAAGAATCCCTTTCTCCACAATCAAACTTGTCTTTCAAATCCTAATGACTACTCCTCATGAAGAGAGAGAGAACTCTCTTTTATACATGAGTGCTTTGAAAAGAAGATAAGCATCTCATAATTACATATCCACTTTTCTCTCAACTAATTCCCATTATTACAAAATATAATCCCTTCAAATCCTCACACATATCTCTCATATATCTTGGATAAGATATGTCAACCAAATCTCCATGATCTTCTCCTTGGAATAGGCTTTGAATAACTATCTCCTTGAAATGGTAGAGGAGATATTTAAGAATTCTTTTTGTATTAATTCTTCACATATTCCTACACATTACAAAGCTTGCACATTTTTGAGATATATATGAAAACATGTCGATTTCTAATGTTTAATCTCAAATTCCCTTTTAATACTAAAATGAATAAAGTGGAGAATAATAAGGTGAAGCCCAAATATATTTATGAAAATGATATCATGAAAGGTTAATGGGGCAATGAAATGTGAAGAATGATGAAGGGAAAGGTGGATGAAAATATGACATTTATGAGCCCCAACATACCCCCCAACTGAACTTGTTGTATGTCCGCATGCAACCGTGCATGGATCTTCTCAAGAAATTTTGGCATCTGAATGTTGGCTTTGAGTGATGATAATGAATGTTTCTAGGATGGGAATGTCATGAATAACAGCTGACATTTTCTTATGGTTGGTTCTTGTGTGACAACCATGAATATAAATAACGTTGGTTCTTGTGTTAACAACATTCATCTCGTTATTTGTTCTCTTATTGTTATGATAATAATTTACCCATATACTTACTAGAAAAGATACGCTATCAATGTGCATAATGAAACATCACTAAGTATAAGAAAGCCCTTTTTCATATTTGTGAATCATGTCAATATGTATATCAATGCTTATGAAGCAAAGTGCAACAGAGTATCGTTGGAAAAGAAATGTTGGTAAATGGTAAATGAGACAAAAAATGGAATGATGGTAGTGGAAAAATGGAGTGATGATAGTGAATAAAGTCCCCTACCCCCCAACTGAATTGGTTGCATGTCTGCATGCAACGTGGCATGAGTCATAGAAGTGAAAAGTAAAGGGAGCTTGGTGAGGGAATTTTCCAAATTATTCATTGCTAGCAGTTGAGGAATCACATGATTAAAGTTTAGAAAATAACATGCCTCCACTTACCCAAAATTTTGATGAACTATGCAATAGGAATATGGTTGATGCGGTTGTTGGAGCATGGAAGATGTCACTGTTGATTGATCATGTGAAAAGTGATTGTTGTTGTAGCTGTGACTGTTGTATGTTGGATCAAAGAATGTGAAGTGGAGGAATCTGAATTGTTGCTGATGAATCTTGGAAAAGAGGAAGTATGAAAGTGGAACTGTGGTACTTCCCATATAGCTGAAAAATATTGTTGCAATTGTTCATGGAGTCATGAGAAAGTGTATAGTCTTCACCCACTGCTAAACCCGATGGTACAATTATAATCATGCAAATGGATGTGTCGATGTCGAGCATGAAGATAAGTCATTGGATTATCGGCCATTGATGAATGTCATTAACCAATGCAAGGAAAACTCACCATTGGTGTCAATGAGTGCCAAGGTACCTAAGTACATCTTCTGGAGTGTGAATAGATTTGTTGATGTCGAGCCACTTGCAAGATTTGAATATCAAGGGACGGTGATGTATTCCCAGGATTGTCAGCGAGAGAACTTTCCATTAAGGCATGCAAGCCTCTAGGTACTCAAAATGGACTCTAGTCTATATCCCAAATAAGGTGTTGAAGTTGATGGTGCAAGACTTGTTGAAAGGTGGGCCTTAAGGAATCTCACATCAGTCAATGCGAGTTCATACAAAATGATTTGTAGGGCTATAGATGAAAATATCTCAGTAGCAACAGTGTTTATGGCAAGTCATGGAAAGGGAGCTGGATAGTTTTATTGACAAGGCGAAATGAACTGAAATTAAAAAAAAGAAAAAGAAGAAGAATATGTATGCAACTCAGAAAGATAGGCATGTGCGAAGTCATGAAGGATAATTCAATGGAAGATGGGCTTCAAAACAGGGATAACCAATCTTCTTTGAAGGAGAAATGGGACAAAATAATTCATGACGCAAAATGGTTTTATGAATGGTCGTTGTGTAACAGCAAACGCCATGGTGTGTAGAATGAGAATCAACTCCTTCAAGCTTGCAACAAGCATGCTTTTCATGAAAATATTTGTGATCCCTGAAAATCATTTCAGCATGAAACACAATTGTTTCCGAAACCTGGAAAAAAAACTTAGTGCAAATTCTTACATGAAAACTTGTGAGATGTTCGAAAAGCATAGCATGCAGAAAGAAGTACAAATGCAGCAAATTAATAAAATGCATTTTTGTACCAGTTGTCATTGTCGTTGCGCGCATGCTTGTTTTTTTGTTTTGCAGCTTGAAGTGATTTGAGACAAACAGATTATCGGAAAGCACAAAACATGTTTGGATATTGTGTCCAGGAATGAGTGAGATGTCCATTTGCAAATTTTATTTGTGTTGTTTTCAATTTTTGTAATTTGTTTTCCCTTTTATGAATTTTTTTGTTTTATTAACTATCTAAAAGAAAGAAAATTGCAAACAAAACTTCATTGAAAAAAATATCAATGAAAAGTAGAAAATGCAAATTATTGGCCTGTATGAATCCCTCACATAGCACGACAAAACCTTAGTTAAATTTTTTTATTCAACACTTGTTAAGTTGCCAATGTCAAGTCAAGATTGTAGTTGCAGTAATATGGGAAAAAAAATAAAACCGGACAAGCAGGTCTTTATAGTTTTATTTGTTTTCAAATTGTTATGGGAAACTTACTAAATAATACAAAACTGAGGTTACAAAGTTCAATCATCATATAGAAACTTCCACTTTCTCCACATGCAAACAATTTTCAATATATGTGCGAGAAAGTAAATGAGAAACGTAGGATTCAGAAATAGTGGCAAATGAGAATATGACCACCACATTTGTAGGTTTTGCAACTCAAAGCTCAAGTCATAGGAAGCTACTACTTAGGCCATTACAGAGGTAATATGCCCGATGCAGTTTCGTGGTCATCTCTAAAACAACCTGTTATCAATGTAAACAGCTCAAGAATATCATCAGAGGCGATTGCAGAGGTAGAGGGTGTCTATTATACATGCGAGTGTTAGGATCTGGAAATTCATCAAAGAATAAGAAAGAAAATGACCGATTGTGCATGGGCTGGACTTTTAGTCAGATCTGTCTTATGAGAGTATCTTGCATGAGCTTCCTCATCCAGGGTTATTTGAACGTGAGATCCTCTTCGACCTCTTCCATGAAAAAATTGAAGCACGCTCAGGGTCATTTAGGATCTATAATGGTTCATTGTCTTATCCGTCATGACCCATCGACGGATTGGCCCAGCTATAATCAATTCTCCAACGCTTCTATATATATTCACCAGCTGTTGAATCTGGAGGGAGGGGAGTTCAACCGCAGAGGTTCAGAGTGTACTGACCGAGTCAACGTAATTGGATCAATAATTGGTTCATCGTGGAGTATGGATTTCAATCTTGTGAACCAGAGACTGGTTGTAATAGCAGCAGTTACTGCCGCCGCTCATATCCTAAATAGGACAAAAAGAAGGGTCGCTCCAAAACTCCCATCTTTCCTTAAGGAAAAAGAGTTAGTTATTTATCCCGCATTCACACGCAAATGTCAAGAAGTTATCCAAGGGAAGCGTGATATACTATGCAAACTATGATGGTTCACCCCGTGGTTTCCAATAGCATTAATCCGATCATTTTACTGGCACCTCTTTAGAGCAGATCATTAGACTTACGCAAAGATTGGATTCAGATTGTGATTTTATGGGATTGAAATCCCAAGAATCTCGCATGATAATTACACGAGTTGTGAAGGGCAAGTCGATAAGTAAAAGATAACTGAAACTTGACCACCTACCAAGAAAACAAAATCCACATTTTAATATCAAATACGATTCGCAGTGATCTTAGGATAATCGTTGCAGCTCATGATCACTAAAAAATAAGTAACCGCCTCCATCTCTCTCGGTTTGTGTTAACGGATAGTTGACTGGACTTTTAGAAATGAATCTCCCACAAAAGTAAGCCTTTTTCCTCACAATAGCTCCAGCATATCCGTTGCATTCAATCTTGGTATGTTACAGTCATGTGGTTGCCATCTCCACCTCTCATAGCCATTATCAGGCCTTATGTTGAGGAAATAGTTGAATGACTCATCTATGTGTGAGAAAAAACCTAGAGGGTAAAGTGTCCCAGTATCATCAGGAACCCATCTTCCAAAGAATATATCACACTTCTTTTCCACTGATTTCATTGATCCATTAATGATCCTCTGTGAATTCAATTTTGTACTGCTTGGAGCCAAATCAGGCACAACAACAAAGGAATTTTGCATGCTTTTAGGGCTCTGAGAGCTATAATTGCTAGAAACAACTCCAGGAGGATTATCATTGAACCTTACTAGAATTGGTCCCTGCGTGGAATTCCTGGAAACTGTTTTCTTATTCATCCCATCTATTACTATAGAATTCACGGGCACAGAACCATTGTTATGGATCCCATGTGTAATATTTTCCCTTGGATCAGGCTTTCGGCCTGCATAGGCCTCTAAGACTGGGGAGAGCACCGCTAGCTTAAATGTGATCGGCTGCAACCGAACCGGAAGAGACCTTCATTCCATGCTTAAAGACATATCAAGTGGATCTGTTGGCTAGTGCATATTATTATTCGAGATCTGGACGTTAGCTCATTTTACTAATTGTCAACTTAAATCTGATTCCAAAATAAAGCATAAACAAAAAAACTTCATATGCATCCTTCTCGTCTTTTATGCTTGCTTACTGAATCTGGGTAATGGAGACAATATTAAAATGCGTGCAGGCCTGGGCATGAGTTAATTAGCTGAGGGGGAGCGGATTTGGTGGGAAGTCGTTGCTAAGTTGAAGAACAGGTACGACCAAGTGTCTTTGGTGACGAAATTCATTAATGCCAGAAATGTAAATTGATGAAGCACAACAATGTTTATTCTTTTATAGCAGGTCGAATGTATAAGATCGAATGTTTGCAGGTTTCAAATCTCTATGCAAGCAGGTTTAAAACGAGAGCAGCAGCAAGCATGATACAGTTTCATCTATAATGTAAAAGCTCAAAGGATTCATTCGCCTAAATTTGCAAACCAGTTTTGTTCTTACTCAGCTAATGCTTTATTGTTCTTACTTGCAGGTACAAGATGGATGGGCAACATTTTTTTACATTAATTTTTTTTTATATTTGTTTCTAAAAAAAAATGAAATTGAAAAATGTAAAACAAATTAATTTTTTTTAGCAAATGGAGATAAATGATTTGCAATTTAAGGATGAAATCGATTAGGCATGTTTGCAAAACATTAATTTATTCATTCCTAAAAAAGTTAAAGATATCCTACTTTCTGATCCTCGCGATCACACGAAGAGCAGAGGAGAGCATACTTATTCTAAGAAAATAAAAATAAAAACTTGAAAATAACGTTCTACCTACACTACTCTAATTAAAAATTAAAGATTAGTTACGTGTAATCAAATAACCAGTGTAGCCAAGCACACAATAGTAATAAGAATATGTCCACTTTCAATTTCACAAATGATAATCGGAAATATGTATGAACCTGCGAAATTAGCTGTTGAAACTGTAAATTAAAAAAAATAAAAAGAAAAACTAAATGGATCTAACTCGCTTGAAACCATCGTTCGATCAAGCTTTTGTAGGCACAATTTGTTTTGCTCAAATCATGTTGTGGCTCCTCGTTTTCCTCCTCGACCTCCTACTTGCCTAATTGTTCTTCATTAAATATGCAGGATTCTTCGTATGTTGATTCTTCGTTCGCCTCTGCAAGAGTAATTAAGCTTTGACTACTGTTAAGATCTCCTCTTCCAGAGAAGAGGAGATCCCGACTTTTGTTAGGACCTGAGTGAGTTGTTCCAAGCTTAAACTCATTTTTAAACCATCTTGTTAAAGAGATTCTTACAACACCCAAAACCGAAATCTAAATAAAAAAAAACTTAAATAAAAGCACTCTTACTGAAACAAAAAACAATTACTCTTCACAGTTGCAAAAATCAAATGCTCTTTTTATTTGGCAAGGACAAGAGGAGTCTCCACTCAAGTAGCTGCTATGACCCTCTTACCAACACATGTAGATCACACTTGCAGAAATTAAACAATCTTGCATAAATTGAAATTTGCAGGAATTGAAACACTCTTTGCAGAAATTGAAATTCACACTTACATAGTTGGCAGGGAGAACATGAGGATTCTCCAATCAAGCAGCTTCTATGACCCCTTACCAACACATCTAGATCAAACTTGCATGAATTGAAATGAAAAAATGAAATGGATACCTCAATCCATCATGCTTTCCCAGCAGCGACGCCAAAATGTTCGGTTGTAAAGATGTCCTAAAATATAACCTCTATGCATCAGCTAAAGTTAGGCATTGGCACGAGCATTTTACTTGTTGCCTACATAAGTTCTTACCTTCCGTTTTCAATACCTCATCCTCCATAGATGCAACACCTGCAAAGGGACAACAATCGTAACAAAAGGAACAACAGTTGTTCCGTTCAAATGAATGACACTACCTGCAAAGGGAACAACAATTGTAACAAGGGAACGACAGTCGTTATATTGGGTTGAACTAAAGTTGTATTAATTGAGTTGTAGTACTTTCCCAACTATTTAATTTTTCAATCCGAGGTTCGCAAACTTAAGAAGCACATGCAAAGTATATGCAAGATTGAAGTGGAACTAATCTAATCTAATGGTAAAGCTACAACTGAAATTGAATCATTAACCTAATGCAAGAAGCTGAAACACACGACTTAGAATTGAATTGCTACAACACACGACTGAAATGGAATTGCATAAATGAAATTAATCTAATAATGGGAAATTGCGTCAAAGGATAAACAACATGTGAATATCAACAAGACGACACATGTGAACTCACACTAACAGTAAAGCAATCTCAAATTACATTACAAGAATCAAATGACAAATCATGAAACAATAATGAAAGCATAAATCAAACTAAGAATCCCTTTCTCCATGATCAAACTTATCTTTCAAATCCTAATGACTACTCCTCATGAAGAGAGAGAGCACTCTCTTTTATACATGTGTGCTTTGAAAAGAAGATAAGCATCTCATAATTACAGATCCACTTTTCTCTCAAATAATTTCCCATTATTACAAAATATAATCCCTTCAAATCCTAACACATATCTCTCATATATCTTGGATAAGATATGCCAACCAAATCTCCATGATCTTCTCCTTGGAATAGGCTTTGAAAAACTATCTCCTTGAAATGGTGGAGGAGATATTCGCGAAGTCCTTTTTTATTAATTCTTCACATAGTCCTACACATTACAAAGCTCACACATTTTTGAGATATATATGAAAACATGTCGATTTTATAATATTTAATCACAAATTCCCTTTTAATACTAAAATGAATAAAGTGGAGAATAATAAGGTGAAACCCAAATATATTTATGAAAATGATATCATGAAAGGTTAATGGGGCGATGAAATGTGAAGAATGATGAAGGAAAAGGTGGATGAAAATATGACATTTTTTAGCCCCGACACTTCGTTAGACACAATTAGATCTTGAGTAGGATATATTTCAAAAAGGTCATCATTAAAGGGGAAGGCATCAAATAAAGCATTGTCAGAAGTAGGATTAGTAGCCATATCAAGAAAATAATCCTTACAATCCTCTGTGAATATAGCACTACGAGATGCATGATTGTCCTCCTGCAGACTCATCATGAAGAGAGAGGGATTTGTGTGACATTCATTTTTATCCTTTAAGAACAATCCACGGGTTAATTGTTCATGAGGACCATAGAAAAAGTCACATCGAGGAGGGTTAGGGATGCTTTCAGGTAGAAATTCAAAGTGATGAAATATAGGTGAAGGAGGAAAGTCGATAAGAAACTTTACAAAAATTGATTCTCCCATGAAAATTTGACTAGCTACTATATGTCTAGACGAGTCTCTTGCTTTACCATGAGGTAAAGTGGAAAAAGATGTGCATAAGTGTGTATATCATAAACCCCAATAGATTGATATACGCTAAGGAAATCATCAATATGGTTCTGAGAACATTCCCATAAGTTACCCTCGAAAAGAGGACAACTAACCATTGACAATGAGCTCAAATTAGATTTATACGTGATCATGCAATATAGGACTCGATAAAGTCATGAAAAAGAAAAAGAAAAACTTATAAACAGAAAAGCACATAAACAATAAATACAAAAATACAAAGTAAAAATACAAGAAACCAGGGAAATAAAGATAATGAGGTTTTTTTGTACTTCCACAGTATGGTCGCCAAATAAATGTCGAGGAAAAGGTATGAAAGACCTTACTCAATCATTTTCAAATCTTTTCTGGCTAGGACAAGATAGTTGGGAATGTTACCCAGGCTTTATAGCCTCAAAACATTTACTCAATCCACGAGTATTAATTACAGAGGATCGAGGCTAATTTTAAAAATTATATATGAAACAACATAAATCAAGCTAAAAATTATACAAGCTATGTGTATACAAATTTTACAATTTAAAATAAACATGGAGACAAAAATGAAAATGAAGAACCAAGTCAATAAACATAAATATGAGACAGGACAATAATTGATTTTATTCAATTCTGAGATATAAAAAATTGTATGTCTCTTTTACAAACCCCTGCGAGGATAGGGACCAAAGTCAGATTTACATTGAATCAACTTGCCACAACATGCTGCCACTTGACTCTGGAAAATATTCTTTATCAGCTATGAAAATAAATTCATAACAAACAAGAGTACACAGATTATCAAGAATGAGTCCAACACCTTTGAAACAAGTTGTTGAAATATATAATTCAGCTTTGAATCTTAGTGTCTTCAATAAGACCCTGTTGTCATCAAGAGGATTAGGCTTTAAAGTAACTCAAAAGTGAATGAAAATTGAAACAATCTCAAATAATTAGAGAGAAAACCTCAATATTGTAGTTCTCCTTCTATTTATCTCCCTCTCTTGTCTCTTCATTCAATTGGGATTTTATTTTTTTTCCCAATCAGTTGAAATAGTTCAACTACTTTTGTTAGTTAAGTCAAATTAACTTAACAAATTAGTTTAAGAGATGATCCAGGTGGATATCGGTGGCCACCCACCTTTTCCAGCTGGCTCAAAATAGTTTTCTAGCAATTTTGGTAATTTACTATTTTTAGCAGTTTCTAACTTCCGGGGCCATTTTGAGGGCCTAAATGAAGGTTTTTCGGGATCAAGCTTCTCATCGATGGCTAAAGGAATGATTAAGCCCCCAAAATGAATCTCCTCAACGATACCTTTCCAATGAACTATCGTTCGCCGCAAACGGAGATCGTATGCAAAAGTTACGACTTCAGGAAGTTGATGTACTAACTTACCCAAATGAGGCCCACATGACTTTTGGGTGCTTCATCTGCTAGGGTTAGGTTTTTGGATGTCTAGGGTTTTTGACATTCATGTTTATTATAAAAAGGCCTTTAAATCCTCATTGTAATCATCTTCTTTCGAATGAGTGCAGTCATCTTATCTCTTCCTAGAGATAAGCCGCCACCATTCCAGCAAGCTCGTTTTCCACTGCATTTTACAGTTTCAGCTTATTTCCTTATGGAATAGAAAACCCATTTTATTGTATCTCTATTATTCTGTGTTAAGAATATTTTAATAATCTATATTCGTTTCGTTTTTCTCATAAAATCTGGATCAGTGGTATCAGAGCGTTCTGCTTGTTGTCGTGTTAGAGCATGTACCCAACGAGGTCAAGGTACAAAGAATTGGGTCTCGAGCTTGTTTCTCTTGAGGACAAAAGCTCTCGCACGCCCAAGAAACCTCTCATGGAAGGAGAAAAGAAATATGATAGGACAAGAGATCCTTTCAAAATGTTGCTTGAGGAATCCCTTGCACAACAGAGGAACGAGATGATGGATAGTTTCGCACAAATCCTTCGGCGGCTACCAACAGGCGATGCATATTCCTCGAGCGGAGGCACCGCCCCCTTCAAGGTACAAATAAAATTCAATATTCCTATATTTAAAGGTCATATAGACGCAGATGTTGTAGACAAGTGGTTGAATCTACTAGAAGGGTATTTTTTTGTCCATAACTTTTCAAATAGAGAAAATATTACTTTTGCACTCCTTAAAGTTGTTCCCCGTGTCAAATATTGGTGGGAAACTTTATGTGAGCAAAAGGAAACAAAGGAACSCTCATTATTTACAGTCACAACCACCTGGGAATCCTTCATGGATGCTATTAAGGAACAATACTACCCAGTCGGAAGTTATGATGACTTCTATACCAAATGGACCACACTGCGGCAAGAAAGAGACCAAGCAATTCCAGAGTTCACAAATATATTCCATACCTTGYGCACCAAGCTAAGTATCAAAGATTTGGAGTGACATATGGTGCTCAAGTATCATGGTGCTCTACATAGATACATACATACCAAAATGGAATTTCTAGACATCTCGTCCTTGGGCGTGGYCTACCAATATGCCATCAAAATCGAGCAGAAGCTCAAACAAAAGACACGAAAATTTGTGTCTGGGAACCCCTCATAGCAAAAGCCAGGAAAGGGAGGCCCCAACCCACATAACAAAGGACAGAGCAAAGATGGACAGTATCAATACAACTATTCCAAGACGCAAGCAAATAAGGACACCGGAAAGACAAAGAAAGATACCGGGAAGTGGTGCAACTTCCATAAGAGTCGTTGGCATAACATTGTTGATTGTCGCTCAAAGCAGTCGTTGGTGGCCGAAGTGAAAGCCTCTGAATCAGATGTGGGTTATGACTCTAATTCAGAACCAGAAAGGGGAATATGGATCATTGATGTGGAGCCCAGTGCCACTGTTGCTAGCACCAAGCTCCAGCCTGGTGAACCAGATGATTCAGAAGAAGGTGAGCACCTCTTCCATTCGCAGATGTCGGTGAAAGGTACCCCGTTTCACTTCATCGTTGATAGCGGTAGCCAGAAGAACCTCATCTCAGCAGAGGTCGTCGAGAAGTTGGCCCTGCCGACAACTCCTCACCCACAACCCTACACCATTGGATGGCTACACCAAGGAAGCGATCTTCGCGTCAGCCAACAGTGTCAACTGTCGTATGACATCAAGCCCTTCAAAGATGAGGTATTGTGTGATGTTGCTCCTCTCAAAGTTTGTAATGTTCTTTTGGGCCAACCTTATTTATGGAAACATCATGTTGTATATGAGTCTAGGCCTCGTAGTGTTATTATTACTTTGAACAGGAAATTGTACAGGATACCCGAGGTAGTCCCTTCTAGTGTTATTTCCTTGATCTCTGCCAAGAAATGCAGGAAGGTCATCTCTTAGACCGAGAAATTTGTCTTCTTAATGATTTTCTCTCAGAGTGAGCGAAATACCGCAGCCACATCCAGGGCCTCTATGGCTGATCTCTCCACACAATAGAAGCAAGTGGATAAGGTCATGGAAGAATAATCAAATATCCTCTCTTCTCCTACTGAGGTACCTCTGCACTGTCAGGTCAAGCATCCCATCGATTTGACCCAGGGGCACCACTACCCAATGGGCCAGTCTATCGTCACTCTATGTTAGAAAATGAGGAGATCAAGAGGCAGATCCAAGAACTGCTCCATAAGGTGCACATATGTCCCAAATCATTGCTTGTGGGAGCCCAATCATGCTGGTGCAAAAGAAAGACGGGACCTAGAGACTATGCATTGATTACCATGCCTTGAATAAAATCACAGTCCAAAAGCAATACCCAATTCCCTGAATCGATGACCTCCTTGATCAGCTCACGGGGGATAAAGACTCTAGTAAGATTGATCTGAAGTCTGGCTACCACCAGTTCCCAATAGAACAGACAAATGTATGGAAGACCGCCTTCAAGTCAAAGGAAGGTATTTTTGAATGGTTGGTCATGCCCTTTGGTTTGATAAATTCTCTAGCAACTTTTATGAGGATGATGGACGATATCCTATGACCTTTCACCAATTCTTTTGTAGTGGTGTGTCTGGATGACATCCTCATATACAACAAGACTTGGGTGGAACACTTGCAACATATTCAACAGGTTATGCACACCTTGCGGCAGCACAAAATATATGAAAACTTGGAAAAATGCTCCTTCGGCATGGACAGGGTCCATTACTTAGGCTACATCTTTGATCAACATGGTATGCATGTGGATCCAGCCAAGATCCAGATCATTTATGAATGGCCAGCCCCAACCACACTCACTGAACTTCGAAGCTTCTTGGGCCTCACTAATTTGTATCGCAGGTTCGTGTCAGGATTCTCTCATATCGCATGGGCTCTCATCCAAGTAACCAGGGGTGGTGGTAAGGCAAAATTTGTGTGGGGCTTGTCCCAACAACAAGCCTTCGAGGAATTGAAGAAACTTTTGTGCTCATTCTCGGTACTTTCATTACTGGTTCTACAACATCCCTTTGAGATCGAGACAGATGCTTTAGACTATGTTGTGGGCGTCATTCTCACTCAACATGGCCACCCCATGGCATATCATAGTGAGACACTATCAAATGTTGTACGTAAGTACCCTACTTATGAGAAAGAAATGTACTCCATTGTGCAAGCCTACCGCTAGTGGAGACATTACATTCTTGGGAAGGAGACAGTCATCCACACTGAACATAAGCCACTGCAGTTCATGCAGACCCAAGGCAAATTGCAGAATGATTGCCATCAGAAGTGGTCCACATACTTACAGCAATTCCACCTCAACATCAAGTATAAAACAGGAAGTACAAACCAAGTTGTTGATTGCCTCAGCCAAACTCCAATCGCGGCACTCACCACAGTGCTAGATTCTTGCGGCCATGAGACCTCTGTATGGCCCCACCTCTACGAGACAGACCCTGACTTCTCCACCACCTACCAAATGTTGGGTGCCAACTCAATGGTCACTAATTTCCATCTTCAGGATGGGTTGTTCTGTCATCTGGGCCATATCTGAGTTCCATCAAGTGAGCGCGTGAAGATGATTTGGGAAGCTCACTATAGTCGGATGGAATGACACTTTGGCATCGAAAAGACAGTGCCAGTGCTGCAGAAACATTTCTACTAGCTGAAACTTCAACAGGATGTCATCAACTATATCAGGTCCTGCACTGCCTGCGTTATTGCCCATCCGACCACAAAGAAACAAGGCCTGTACACCCCTCTACCTACTTCTGACAGGCCGTGGGAATCCATCTCAATGGACTACATGTCAGGCCTCCCATCCACCAAGAGGACAAATGATTGTGTTTTTATGGTTGTTGATCGCTTTTCCAGGATGGCGATTCTAGCAGAAGAACATCACAGCAGAAGCCACTGCCAAGATTTTCTTTAAACGTGTATGGGTACATTTTGGGATCCCACAAACCATTATCTCATACCGTGACAGTCGGTTCCTCAGCACATTCTGGTCGAGCCTCTGGTCACCGCTGGATACCAAGCTCACCAAATCCACTACCTTCCACCCCCAGACAGATGGCCAAACTGAGGTCGTCAATCGGATGATCATACATATCCTGTGCATGTACAATTCAAAATACCCCTGCACATGGGATGGGAGTCTTCCCTATGTCCAACATAGCTACAACTGAGCCCTACATAGATCAACTGACCACAACCCCTTTTAGGTGGGGTTGGGATTCCAACCATTGGGCCCCATGGATGTTTCACTACCCCTGGTGACCCCCTTGGTCGACTCATCCCCTGCTCCACCAAAAGCTAACAAAGCCACCCGGTTCATTGAGTGGATCCAACACATCCGCCAATAGGTTCATGATATTCTACAGAAGTCTAATGCCAAGTACAAGCAGCACCATGATCAACATCGGGTGCCACATAAGTTTCAGGTGGGCGAAAAAGTTTGGTTGCACTTGCAAAAAGAACACCTTACAGGGCCCCATCGAAAGCTTCTCCCACTCCATTCTGGGTTTTACACCATCACCAAAGATGTGGATGACAATGCTTTTGAGCTCAACATTCCTCCTTTCCTTGGCCTGCACCCAGTCTTCAACATGGCTCTCCTTCGACCATATTTCCCACCATTATTGGACACCTCAAAGATAGTAGAGCAGTTGACACCAACAGATCTCAACCATGACTGCATGAAACAAGCATCAAGTGATCATATTGTGGACACACAAATCAAGGGCACTTGACAGCAAAGGATCCAGCTTTATCTAGTCGTCAAAGCAGGGCAGCTCCTGCACCAAGGCAAGTGGCTCACCCGGGGCCAAATTCAGCAGAAATTTCCTCATCTGATAGGGGAACTCAATGCAACGGAGACCATTACTTCCTAAGGAGGGAGGATTGATCCAGGTGGATATCGGTGGCCACCCACCTTTTCCAACTGGCTCAAAACAGTTTTTTGGCAATTTTGGTAATTTACTATTTTTAGCAGTTTCTAACTTCTGGGGCCATTTTGAGGGCATAAATGAAGGTTTTTCGGGATGGATCTTGTCAATGATAGTCGAAGGAATTGTTGAGCCCCCAAAATTAATCTCCTCGACGATACCTTTCTAATGAGCTATCGTGCACTGCAAACGGAGATCGTATGCAAAAGTTACAACCCCCAGGAAGTTAATGTACTAACTTACCCAAATGGGGCCCACATGACTTTTGGGCGCTTCATCTCCTAGGGCTAGGTTTTTGGATGTCTAGGATTTTTGACATTCTTGTTTAATGTAAAAAGGCCTTCAGCCTCATTGTAATCATTTTCTTACGAATGAGCACAGTCGTCACATCTCTTCCCTGAGATAAGCCACCACAATTCCAGCAAGCTTGTTTTTCGCTGCATTTTACAGTTTCAGCTTATTTCCTTATGGAATAGAAAACCAGTTTTATTGTATCTTTGTTATTCTATGTTAAGCATCTTTTAATAATCTGTATTCATTTCATTCTGCTAATAAAATCTGGATCAGGAGAAATAAATAATAATAATATATAATTAAGTGTCTTAATTAATAATAACTAAAATAGGTGGGACCCCTTGTGACTCCCATCATTTCTTCCTTTTAATCATAAAAAATAAAGCCCAACCAATAATTACTTAGACCATAGGACACCCTTGTAACTCCCGTGGAAATCTAAACTGAATATTTAAATATCAGTAATAATTTAAATCATATCCCAAAAAGAATATATATATATATATATATATATATATCCACATTATCCACAGAAATATCCAAAATAATACTCGTTGTCCAAAAATGATACTTGTTGTCCAAAACATGTTGAAAACCATTAAAACTGTACTTATCACTGGAAATCATAAAAACAACACTTAAAAACCATAATTGTTGTTTTGAGATGCATATTTTATTTTCTCATTGCTGTCTCCCTTAGACTTTTCGAAAATAGCCCCTGGTTGATTAGACTCTTTGGGATGTATGGAACTAATTACATCAGAACAATCGTCTTTCAAGTGGAGGTGAGAAGATACAAATTTAGAGGAATCAGTGGATGGGCTAGAATGGGAGGTCATCGTTTTTCCTTTGTCAAGTACAAGTTGTGGAATGTCTATCTTCAATCTCTTGCTAGCRTGGGAAGATTGCACTGGAGGTGGTGGTGGAAATGGTAATGAGAGGGTGGGCCAACCACGACGATGAGATGCAGGTTGGTTGACAATTCCTTGCCAACCATCATTGGTGGGAGGCTTAGGTTGCATAGATATATATGGGAGTACAGGGATTCCGGGAAAATTCGGAGGCTGCTGGAAAGGGGGTGTTTCTAGTCAAGGGTGTAATATTCCATGGCCAATCCAATTAAAGAATCCAGCTTGGAGTAGATGGTTCAATTCTTGTGGGCCAGCGTCAAAATGGATGGAAAATCTAGGCCTCCTATGGCCTCGATTCCAATTTCCCTTGCCTTTGTTATTTCGTCCATTGCTACCTCTACTGAAAAAACTCATCTTGTAGCAATGATTTGTTAGTAATTAAGCTCTCAATAAACCATACATGAAACTCTGCGTGCATAAATCAAAAGTTGGCTCTAAAATTACCACGAGATACATGCAAATCCATCCATAATACATCATTTATTAATTTCTATGTGAACAGGGAATGATAGGGATCATTGGAAATATGGACGGAGTGTAATTAGAAAAAAAAATGATAGAATGGTGGGAATCAATAAACGAATATTGTTCAACAATTAATAAGACAATCAACTATGTATTTGAAGATATCAAAAATAACAGTCCTCAATCCTTGCCATATAAACTTCTTCTTATTTCAACACAAACCCATATTTAAAATTAATATCACATAACAGGGATGAAACAACTGAAATAGGGATCATGAAGGTAGTGTAATCAACGAAAAATGGTAGAATGATAAGGAAGTTTTACGGATACTGTTCAAGTGAAATATCAAAACATGCTATCTCTAATGCAAATTAACAAACAAACTATCTTTTTGTCCAAAATTTTAAAATTTAGACAATACTCTTTTTCCAAAACAATAACCCAATTCTGATGCCTTCTTAACAAAATTGCTCAATGGCCTCTGAATTGTATTGCATGGTAAACGATTGGATATGCGCAGAATTTTATGTAACCAAAATAACCCTGATAACAATATTGTCATTATATAACAGAATCATAATGAACAACGTCATAATCGCTACAGGAATACAACAATAATCTTGGAATGGACAAGCCATGATTATAAACATCAACCCCAGCAAAGGTCCTTTAAATCCCACAGAGTCATGCAAGGCGCCCAAAAAAAAATATCATAGCCATCATTTAATCGAAACACCACTCACTGTAGACCTTTTTTTTTTTAATTTCATTATGGTTTGTATTATTCAATTCGAGCATCAGACGTCTCATACACAGGTGCTTTCGCAAAAAATATGACAATTCCACCAAGATATGCAACATTTGCTATCAAAACCATAAGCTTCAATAGACTATAACTTCCCTTGAATAAGTGAGTGCAACACTTCTTCCATAATTGTCAAGCAAGTGACCACTTAAACTTGTGCCTAAGTAAAAGAACAAGAACAGTGCTTCCATCAAATTCTGGGTAAGCAATGCCTTCACATTAATGCGTAGGGTTCGATATGTGACAATGATAGTAAGTGGTGGAGACAGCGGGCCAAATAGACTGAGGGTTTGGCAGGTATACAACACAATAGATTCACTCCAAGGTGCCTCACATTCATAGTCACGGGTCGAGGTTATGGCACGGGTGCATTAGCCACAGAGACCAGCAATGTCAATCTATAGGTGGGGTATTCACAAAACCCAGAGGTAAGGCTGAGATAATCCATTTCAACAGGGAGGCCAAACCCACAATACAAAACCATAGGCAAGGAAAGTTCAACCACAAATTTTACTCAACAAATCTTTGTGAACCATTACACACAGCAAAGACACAGTGACCATTTTTTTTAATGCCAACAGTCTCAGAACAACCACCACAGGAAACCAAGGATGCCACCATAAATACAAAGTTCCAAAAAAACACAGTGACAGCTTGAGAATTACCCAAACCATGAGCAACAAGAGCCAACAATTGATTTAAGGGCAGAGCGAAGTTCATGGATGGAGAAGTAAGAGAAACCCCATACCTGTAAAATATGGCACAAGGAAAAAAGACCAAGTTGTATACCTCTTCCACGACCGAGCAAGTCAGAGCAGTAGCAACTAACAGAGCACAATGCAAATGGTTAGGGTGGCGGGCTCGAGAAGAGTAATAATGACTTGCAATTACGGCACATCGCTTCTCCCTTGGCCTTCATTCATGGCTAGTATGAGCCAAGTGCATTTTCCATCTCACATCCCATTACCATTTCCATTTGACAATACAAACCCAATAATCCAAAGTTTTCATATGTCCAAATTCCAAAATGCGCCAACCTTTGCCCCCATTTTATTAACAAATGTTTATTTGCTTAGGGATGCCACTAACATTTCCCTCAAAACAATGTGCACCACAATTGTAGAAAAGGTTGGGGTGGTCACCCATACACCACATAATTCATGTAAAATCAAATTCAAACTGGAGTATTATTCCTTCACCTATAAAAGAAACATATCATATTTTGCAAGAGATAATCAAGGACACATTTTTCACTGTTTTAACTATCTTGCGCAGAATTTCTTATCATAAGCATTTTAACCACTATCTAAAGTGAATAAGATATAGAATTTGTGTTGCAACCAACACATAGGCAAACAAAATATAAGTGTCCCTTCTCCACCATAGTTCCATAAGTCACAAAAGGGGTCCCACCTACTAGTGTATTATTAATATAATTAAGTAATAAGGCTTGGAAATCATTTGTGAGCATGGTACCTAACGTTGCGCTTTTAAGCATCAACAATGTGGAACACACCCAAACTGCTTGTGTAAACCCAAATGACCAACAAATGTCATTTTTGTAGCCACTATCCATAATGCATATGTAGAGCTCCAAGAAATAAGAAGATACTTGCACCGTAACTTGTACTCACCAGATTCCAAACAACACATTCAATTGAATGGCTACCTATTGGGCTATCGCCAATAAATGAATACGACACAAAGCAATTGTTTGATATGGCCTTCCCCACATTTTTTCCCACTAGCATTTCCATGCTCAATCAATCACAATGTAAATCAATTGAAATGTAGGACTATGCATTGCACCTACTAAGGTTCCATGAAAATAGATTTGGTAGCCACCCAAGATTCCACTACTACTTGTATAATCTCATGATGTGCCACCATAGTCAAGCAACAACTTCTATCTTTGTCAAGAAAAACATTGAAGACAACTTCCCCAAAACAATTGTTGATCTTAACATCCGCTTGGAACATTCCTCTAGTGACAAGTTTGTAAAACAACTAATGCACTTTAGGGTGTCTCTCCATGGAAAATAATGTTTTTGGCACACGTCCAAGAATGAACTACATCTTTTCATGGAACAAGATATTTTTGGCAAAATCCAAGAATGAACTAACATGTATGATGTTATGACCGAAAGGGGCAATATATAGGGTTAAATGTATATGATATGACCCCAAGGGTGGCATTTAAGAGGCTAAATGTATATGTGATGTGTAAATATATATGTAGTAGGGTCGGCCTAATAGTAAAGGGTCCTCATGTGCAAGTGTGAATGTGTATATATAGAGATCATGTATTCATTACTATGGAGATGTGAATTGTGATGTATGAATGTAATTGATTATTAGGAGGAGGTTCTCTTATTCTTTAAGGAGTTATTGTGTAACTTATCTATCTTAGAGTTGTGCTCCATACTCACATTTTGTACATGGTGTGTACTTAAGTTCTATTATGATATTTTAAGCATTTGGTTCATTACATTTGGTGATTTCACAACACAAGTGCCCAACATTTTTCTTTACATTGAGTGCAACTGACACTAAATGGCATGACTTGCATGCAATCATATCATGTAACTTGTCCACTGATGCGAGAAAAAAAAAAACATTGGCACAAACAAAATGTTATCTCCAATCCACATCTAGCATATCTATACATGCACCACAAGTTCACAGCTTTGTGTGATGAGGTTTTGGAGAAACACCTCCATGCAAAAGACTAATTGTATAGGTTTATCCTCTAACCCTTTTACCAACATCATTTATATAGCAAATTTATGTAAACCAACATTTTCTAACAATGCTTGCTTTGACAGGTATGAATGGCAACGTAGAGGATCTGTACATAGTCATGGTTTCATATGGTTGGATAATGCACCTAATATGGACATGCTTGAAAGGAATAATGCAATTGAGATTGCAAAATATGAGGATTATTTTGATCAATATATTTCAACTTGGAACCCATTAGATGGCCACCACAAGAACCCCTTTGTTCCCCATTGTATTCTAAATGATCCTTGCCTCTTAGGCACTGTTTCAGGATAAATCTGTGAGTGCGGACACAAACCGATCTCCCTAGATCCACTTGGATCTAGAACAAAACAGGACAAAATAATACACTTTCCCTAGATTCAACCTATTGAGTGAACTAAGAGACTAGGATCATGTACATACCTTATGAACGCTTTCCTTAGGTCTTTGTTGTTCCAAGCTTCGCTCCAATGCTCTTGTCCCGTTCAAATCACAACAGTACAAACCAATCGAAGTGAAGACAGATCAATATATTCAATAGCTAATCTATACATATGATCAAGGAGTTATGTAATAAAGTGACATCATCTTTATGGGAAAGGGACATATTACTGTATTAAATTGATAGAAAGTGAAACTTACAACCTGAGCCTTGATGTTGTAGATCTTCTTTCGATGGCTCCTAGCTCTGACACACACACTTGCTCATGCATGAAGAAAATCAACCACCTTTGATGACTTTGTTGTTGTCTCTAGCTGTTGTAGCATCAGTCCTCCATACAGTCTTGCACTAATTCTCTAATCAATCTCTTTCTAGTTTGCTTCTAACCTTTTCCATGAGACATCTCCTCAATATATAGGAGAAGATAGATTAGTTACTTGGATAAGAAATGATCCCAAGATATCAGGAAAACCAGTACTTAGATAACCATTCGCTAGCCAACTCATTCTTCTCGAAGATTCCCTTCTAGAAGACTCGAGAACTTCATCTTTTTCCTCTTTAGGAAGATGTTCGCACCCTGACAATTAGGTACAGTGCGAACCCCTCGCACTCCAGCTTAATGCAGCCTGCGAGAATCAGGCATTCTCGCAGGTAAATCTATAGGTAGCCTGCGAACCTCTTTTAAAAGCATGATTTCTGGAAGCAGACAAATGTAACTTTTCTCAGGAAAGTGTTCTTAGTGAAGAGCTTGATTTTCCATCATCATAACATCATCACGATGACCAAAATTGTGGATAATAGGCACAGAATAAATTTTCAAAATTGATCCAGATCATGACTATAAAGAACTAGTCAACTACATTCAGAGACACACAAAATGCACGGAAATTAATTGCTTGAGAAAGAAAGGAACTATCCTTGCATGTCATTGTAATTCCCCATGGGAGCTATATTCCTCGTCTGAACTTTTCATTGATGAGAGTGGCAATAAAACCTACAACCCTATTTGGAATAACAACCAACTAAATAGTCACAACCCTTCCATCCTATCAATTTGGCATGGCAATGTTGATTTCCAACCAATTCTCTTCCTCCATGCTATTCAAAAGTACATTTCCAAGTATGCATACAAAGTAGAAACAAAGTCTAAAATCTTTCACCATATGCTTCACAAAATTTCCCATGCGACACCTCTTCTCAATCCTTCCATAATCATAGTCCAAACATTGCTTACATAAACACTTGTAAACTATGACATAGGAGCATAAGAAATATGCCATATGTTGCAAAAACTGCCCCTTACCATTATTAGTTACCCCCTCTTCTCCTTGAAGGTCGGTTGAAAAATTTATAGGCATATCTTGCCAGAAAATAACACATCCTTCCCAACAAAAAACTTCATAATCGCATACATTTTGCATCCATCCATGTCACAATCCACACCTCTTATAGATGCTACGAGATGTTGGTCATATGATTCTTGCTAAAAAATTGAAAAATGGAAATTAAGAGAGCAAGAGGCAATTGACCATGTTCTACCTCACTACTCTACAATACCTACCACGGATGCACCCTCCTACATAGGGTTTTGTAGGAGTGAACTCATGCCATATAAAACTTTATGTAATATTCTATTAGACATAGGCACATCCAAAAAGCAAATTACTGCAAACAAGGCACAAATAAAAAATGCATACACTCCTTGGCATGTCAACCAAAAAACCTCTTCACCTCTTCCTATTGCACAAGAAAATGCTTCCAAAGATAAAATTCAAACCCCACACCCCATGGATTTGGATGAATGGGAAATTCTCTCCCAACTCCACCCTACCAATGACATCCAAATAATATACCTTCACATGGTAGGCCATCATCACTTTGACAACAACCATAATTGGAATACTACATTTATCCCCTTCAACTTGCAAGAAATAGCCATATGGTTTACAGAAAACAATTGCTCACATCACCAACTTCCACAACTATCATATTCCAATACACCCTCTTATAAAACATTGTCCTCCACCCAACTCAAATCTCTCTTCATTGTCTTGAAGTACTCCACAGAAAAAGATAACAACCATCCACTAAAAATGATTATACAAGGTACTAGAAAATCATACTTAATTAGATGCATTAAAGAAACACTTTCCTCAACCAATTTTTTTTCAAAACCCATTGTTATTGCTTTCTCCAACTGATGTCACAACCTTCAACATCCAAGCATCTATAATCCATTCTACCCTTCGCATTCATATAAAGGATTTCCTCATATTCAAAGGAAAATCGATTCCAAGCCTCTGAGAAGACCTTAATCATATCCGATACATTCTCATTGATGAAATGAGCTTCATAGGGCCAACACTTTTTAGCCACATCGACAAACGTCTTCAAGAAGCATTATCTCAACATAAAAACACCCCTTTTGGAGGCTTCTCTATTATTCTCATCAAAGACCTCAATCGATTGCCACCTATCAAGGACATTCCACTATATGTAGGCTCATTCCATGGATCCACACTCTGACACAGCTTTAACAAATTGATCAACATACAAACTATATTCCATCAACAAGGTGATGACCCATCACAAGTCATTTTCCAAAAAATTCTTCACAACATTAGAAATGTAGAACCTTCTTTTGAAGATTGGAACCTGCTCATGTCAAGGACAGACTCCTTCCTTTCTCAATATGAGCTTTGTACTTTCCATGCTTCAATGCACTTATTTTCAACCAACATATTGGCCACCCAACATAATCAACAAATGGTAAAGTTTTTAAACATTCCAATAGCACTCTCAAATGTCGAGCAAAGCAACAACCATGTTCCCTCTACATTTGAAGATGAACAATTGGATCCAAAAGTCTTGCTCTACCCTGGCCAAAAAAAATTGTTAACATCTAACTTATGGGTTGCATATGGACTTGCTAATGGATCTCTCCTTCAAATGATTACCATTTGTGGTTGTGAGCTTCAACAAGTACATTGGCCCACCATGGGATCCCAACTATCCTGCTTTTATTCCAATTACACCTATACAAAGGGGCAATTGTACTCAGATCCCACTTAAAATGGCATGGGCGTTAACAATATGTAAATCTCAAGGGATGAAATTACCAAAAGTTACAATTCACATTGGTACATTTGAATGACAAGGTCTAACCTTCACTATAATATCCAGAGTTCCCTCCTTGAAGGATCATCACATCTCCCCGGCATTTACCTTTGAAAGGTACTAACAAATGAAGGAAAATCCCCATGTGATACAAAGGAAGCAAGAAGAGGCCTTGCTCCATTCCAAGGTTTTACCATCATTTCTCCTCTAACAAGTCCATTTTCATTTTTTTTAGTGTACCTTCAATGGACCTCTCATAACCACATTTCTTGTGTAATTAGTTCTCGACTAAACAACTACACTCGTCATTACTTCCGCCATGCATTTCATATTGTCTAGAAACATCTTCTTCATTTCAATTATATAAAAACTTGTGTTCATAAATCTTTTTTAGTCTACAACACATTGCCTCTCAACCTTTTGCATAGATAGTTGCACACACTATATGTCTCCACTGAAGCAGATGAAGATAAAAATGGAGATGAAAGTGACAACTTAGAGGTTGATATCTTCACTCTGTTGAAAGTTATTGTTGTTAATTCATAATTTGTTGTCACGGTAAGAACTTGTTTTTTAGGTTATAATTATAGTCTCTACAATATTAATTTAAACTCTTCATTGTAGGAATGGATTTCGGCTTTTACATTAGCAGCACCATACAAATTGGGGATTTGAATCCCTAGATGGCTAACCATTTGCCCCAACCCTTTTGAAGAAGAAACTTCTAGCAGCATTGTTGATCCAAATTGGATCTAAATAAGAACAATTGGTTATCAACACAGTCTCTAGGATGATCAACATAGGCAATGTTCGAGGTTATGAACAATGAAGGAGATAAACTTGCTTGCATCAAAGGCCATCATGATTGATGTCTACCCTTGTATTCAATCTAGTCTTAAGTCAAACATGAGATGTGAAGTTGGGCAGTATATTGTTGTATATAAATGTATTAAGGAAAAATGAGACTTTCATGAGACCTTTTCCATCCTAGGGAGAAAAGACCAAAACAAAACAAAGAGAAGGAGGAGAAATAGACCAGGGAGAAGTTGAAGGGTTGGGGATGCCTGACCTTCTAACTATCCTCCCCTAGTTGACCTAGACTCCTATATCGTGTTTCCCCACAAGGGAATGGGGGTTCTTTGGCTGTGAATGAAGTAGGAGGCTACCTAGATTTCACTAAGGAGCATATAGATGAACCAAAGAGCATGTAACTTGCCCATTGTTGTGTACTAAAGAGACTGGTCGAAGCCAATTGAATGTTGATTTTCCCATTTGGGTTTCTAGGGTAAATTTTGAGTTCCCTGTGTGGTTATTGTATGTGGATTTCATTGTCTATGAGTGGAATGGTGTGCACTATAATATAATGGTTGCTTATGTATTGTTTTAGTAAAGAGAACTATGTGTCAGTTGTGATTTGAGTTTGTTTTCCAAGGATACAGTTTCCATGGGCTAATAAGCCAACCCAACATCTCTTTAGCCACACACATGCATCCGTTTTGAAGTTGGAAATCAAAAGCTCTCCTTCCAAAGCTGTTGCTATTTACTTGGAAGTTGCTAAGTTAGTTTTTAAGAGTTTTTCAGGGATTTTCTCTCACTCCCAGAGTTGAAATTGTTACTAGTTGGTGTCTACACGTTCCCCACTGGCCGTATATTACATTTTCATTATTGTTGGGCGTTTTTCCTTTGCCCATAGGCCATATACAGACCATACTTTGCATTCTAGTGATGCTTGGGTGTTTTCTATTTTCCCACGAGCTAGATACAACATTTTTCTTCATTGTTAGTTACCTAATTCGCCCTCTAGACATTTTTCTTTGTTGGTGGTTACTGAATTCACCCTCTGGAAATTTTTCTTTGTTTTTGGTTACCCAATTCACCCTCTGGACGTTTGTCTTTGTTGTTAATTATCCAATTCACCCTCTAGTCATTTTTCCTTTATCGCTAGTCGACTCATTCCAGCAGGTTGTTTTTCCCTTCATTATTCAACCGAATTCACTTGTCGGTCAACTAGAATTCCTCTTTGGTCATTTGGGCTTTCTCTTGGTCAATTCATCTTCCTTGATTGACTAGACATGGAGATAGTCAACTTTCCCATTTCCTAATCAACTTTCCCTATTCCCTACTCGACTTGGCTATCATTTGGTTGACTAGTCTATTGGGTGGTCCCTTGGCCTATCAACTAATTGACTTGTCTATTGGGTGGTCAACTGGTTTATTGGCTAATTGACTCAACTATTGACTTGGTTGGTTGAGTTACCATCAACTACTAAGAGATAAGGAAATATAAAGATATTTGTTGGTGGATATATGAGTGTTTCTGTTTGATTGAGGTGTGAATTGAAGTAGCTACACCATCGTATTGAACTAACAATCCATCTCACAAGATTATATTTGTATTGCAGAGGACTTTGTGTTGGTGAAATGGATAGGCTATAATCCTTTTGTTTACAAATTAATTATTGTTGGCATTGTAGTGGATGCATGGTGGAATGATGGCTGGTGGGAGAGTGTGTCGGTTGTTATAGCAAGATTTGCCTCACCCGATGCAATCTTGCACAGAGGGCCTTTTTCCATTTCCCTATGTAGACTTGAAGTCACTTTTTGCAAATCCTAGAGCTAAAAACATGATTTTTTCACATATACGCGCCCTGCCTATATTACAACATGTGTATACGTAGGTTGTACCACTACAACCCGCATACATCGGGAAATGTGCCCAAAATTAAAAAATGGTGTCGGGTTTCCATGTCACGTCACGAGATCAATGATCCTTGGCCTTCCATATACTGGAAATGTTCCAACTCGGCCCTTCAATTCCACTTGAAGGCTATAAATGGGCCAAATCCGAGCTATGGAAAAGAGGAGAAAGAATTCAACTTTGAGAGCAAAGTTGCTAGGGAGAAATTATTCACTTCAGATTGAGTCTGCATCCCTTTGTCCTTTAAGTCTGAACACATTGCTCAACCCCCAAGCTCTTCCCTTATTGATTGAGAACTTCATTGTCTCTCTTGTATGAGCTTGCCTTTGGTGGAGGCCCAACAGGAAGGAAATTAGTTTCTTGGTTACGAACTGTGCCGACATGGAAGTTTAATGTAACTCATTCACTTATGTTGATTATATCTTGATAGAAATACTCTTTTCTCGTCCAATTAATATCTCACAAATATTTGACTTATTATTCCATGGGCATATTTGTTATGAATGTTGATGGATTATGCTATTGAATGTGTTAACATTATATATTATCACTGTATTTTTGTGTTTCTTAGCTATTGAGGACTAGTTGCAGGTATATTGCTTTGGGCCAAGTGCTCAACGGTGGACTTCATCGAACGTTTGGATGAGGTAGGCCTCTTCTTGTCTCGTTAGCATATTTTTTTATATAACATACTCGATATTAGAGTTGATTTCTACAATCATTCCCGTCTATTGTGGTTTACCCCTAGCCATAGAGAGATTTTCCTTGTAACATCGGTGCTTATGATTCATGAACCAAAGACTGGAGTACATGTTTATTTTCCTGGTATAATCTCTCTCTCTCTCTCTCTCTCTCTCTCTCTCTCTCTCTCTCTCTCAATTTCCCTTTTTTTACCTTTACTGTAATATGTTTTTTGTCCCAAAGTATGAGACAATAAGAAAATATAAACCGATTTTTTCTATGTTGTAGGTGAAAATGAAAGATCGATAATTGAAATAAGAGACTTGTGTGCACAAAATGTAGTTGCTACCCAAATTCTACCACATGCACTAAAAGGAAATTATCTTCAAGTTCATGAGTGACATTGAGGCTATCCAGTGACTTGGAGAGGTGGAAATTCTCATACTAATGAAGAAATATGGAATTAAAAGATGAGGTTGGAGTGGTTTCAACAAGTAGCAAGAAAAAATATGTTAATAGGCAAAGTGAGCACAGAAAAGAAAGCTGCCATCTGGAAGGGTAACAAAGCCCAAAAAAAATTGCTAAAAAAAATCTTGAGTCGCCTCAGCAACCTAGATGCTAGTACAAAACGAATTGCAGAGGACCAGAAGAATCAGAAGGAGAAGTTGGAGTGAATGGCTGCCTAATTCCACTTATACTTGCACTATGTCCATCATATGGACATCACACCTAGTGATGGGAATGGAGCACCAGCCCGGATCAGGAAGACCCACATGGTGACCCAGAGGGAGGAGAGAAAGGACAAGGGGAAAGATGGAAAGAAGAATCTCATAATCCTGGACTAGCGCCAGGTAGCAAATGATCAGGGAATATTAATGGGTCGGTCTTAATTGTTGTCTTGTGTCTTTTTTGGTTTTGTTATGATTAGCTTGTCAAAACTGAAGTTGATGGTACTGGACCGATTTCCCAATGTGGCGGTTCAGCCATACCCCTATGCTCTCTCAAAGAACTCAACTCCAAAACCCCTGGGATGGTTTCCTTTTTGGCAGACCAAGGAGTTCCTCTTTTTTGTATATTAGTCTTTCTTAGTAATACAGATACTCACACTCACTTACAAAAAAAAAAAAAACAAGTAGCGAGAAAAATAAACATGCATGTAATCTTGCAAATGATGGGTTGCTTGGTGATTTGTGGTGGACTGCATGCTTTTTCTTAATTTTTTTATGAGTATGCTATGAAGTTCCCCAACTAAAGCGCTCAACACCCCAAAAACATTGTTTTGGTTGACATTGTATCTTTTCTATGTAACTTGGAAAAAAAAATGCTTTTATAGCTTTTGTGTAATGATTCTTTTGTTTTTTTTAAGATAGTTCTTTAGTCTAGTTGTCTGATATGAAGAATTCATGGACATTCTAACATTTCAATATGTTAATGGTCTTAGCTTATAAAGAGATTGTGCTCACATTTCACATTTTCAGTAAATATATGCCCTTTTATGCTACAAGTACATATTAGTATTGTCAATGATCCAATGTGAAGAAGGAATGCATGTATAATCTAATTATGCTAGCCAATGCACATTACTTTGTCTCACTTGGTCACGATCCGTTTATAATGTCCTCAGTTTGAATTGGAGCAAAGGTTTCCCTTGACTTTCCTCATATAGCATCTAAATACATATTTGAAAAGTTGTTGGCCCCATTAGGCCAACATTTCACACTTGTTGAGAGGGTTAGATTCCCAATACTCAATAGTAGGGATTAAACCCAAGGAATGGGTCCAATTAAACTATCCCATGTTTGGAATAGAATAATCCTCCAGGTTTTGGTTTGAGAACCATTCAATGGGCTTTATGAGAATGTTTTAAAGTATTTCTATTTTGAATATTTTTTATTATATGTGAAACGTAGCAAATAAATCTAATCTGGATAAGTTTCAAGAAGTTTGTTCCCAATATAAATCTTGAAAATAGTGAGAGAAAATTAATTTTACTTAAGAAAACTGCTACAGGAATACTCCTAGCAATCACAAATTACTCTGTTGCATAAAGGATAAACCTATCACACAATGGTTTGCCATATGATTCATCACTGGTAATTCTACAATAATTAATGTATTAAATGACAAATGAAAGATAAAAAAAAATTAATAGAATTAACAAAGCACATCTAAGTTATTCATTGAAATCAATAAAGAAGGTATTCGTTTAATCGTGCAAGATAACTTGTTATACTAGAAACTCTTACTAGACATGTAAGATATTAAACCAAAAGTAGAATAATCCACGAGGCATAACTAATCCACATAGAAATATTCAACAAAATGTCCCTTGACTCCAAAAGAGAGTTTCTGAATTAACTTTTAAATAATTCTCAATTACAATTCTTGACTATCACATCAAAGCCAACATCCCTTTTTAAAAGGTCAACTTACATATACATAAAGTAAAACTAATCTAATTATAGAATAAAACAAAAAGCGACCATGTAAAGGCCATGTGATTTGAAACAAACAGTGTCAAATCGACAAAAATGTATAACGCCAAATTTGTAGTTCTTGATGAGACCTTTCTAAGAGTATAAGACACATGCTAAACTTAGATTAGAATAAAAAGTTATCACAAAAATATTGATCGCCCAACTTCATTTCACTTTCGCATCGGTGCTTTCATTTCACTTTCTTTTTTATTGGCCAACTTCATTCACTTTCACGTTGATCGACCAACTTCATTCACTTTCACGTTGATCGACCAACTTCATTCACTTTCACGTTGATCGACCAACTTCATTCACTTTCACCTTGATCGACCAACTTCAATCACTTTCATGTCACCACCTTCATTTCAATTTTTCATTAGCACTTTCATTTCAATTTATTCTTGATTGACACCTTCATTTCACTTTCTCATCAACCCTTAAGTCATCAAAACTCACCAATAACTAGCCATGATTAATTTGAAAATAAGACCAACGAAATTAGAAAATTCTATGACAATTAACGTATTAAATGATTCACTGGTTTTTTTTTCATTGGTTTCGAGTTGTTGATGCAAATATTTTTTTGTTTATATAAGAACTCTCTCTCTCTCTCTATGCTTAGCTCATGCACATGTAGTTTATTTCATTTAGCATGCACTTGAACCATAAACAATGCAACAACACCATACACAAGTGTTGCAATAACCAAGATCACAAGAAGAATGACCATGCACAAGAACACAAGAAGTATCCTGGGAAAACCCTTCTCAAACAAGGGAAAAACCCAACAATCCTTTGCTATATTCTCAAGAGAAGATTCCCCAAAACCATAGACCTAGCACACAAGAGGGTGCTTACCAAAACCTAGAAACTAGTGCCCAAGAGAGGTGCACACTTCAGCCATACAATCACTTGCTAATGTTACGAAATGACAAGTGTGAGTGTGCAATCCTCAATGGGGATTCACTTTTATTTATACAACAACTGACACAACAAAATGTGTGTCTATTGGCACAATATGGTCGACCTCAATAACTCAATACTATAATTAATCATTACACAAATATTAATTATCTTTCACATACTGTGAGGCCAACTTGTACCCTTTACATCACAAATTAGCGTTACAAGTAAATCTTACTCTCACACAATATAGCAAGGATCTTACATGTCCACTTGTGCTCAGCCACTAGAGACACGTCCACCCGTGCTCGGCCACGGGGACGTCCTACTCAACTGATTCCACAGAAGTATCATCTGGAGTACCATCTCAAGCCGACTCAACTGATTCCACATGAGTACAAGGCAAGAGACCATCTCAAACTCACTCAACTCAATCCAGAGGAGTACAAATCAAGAGACAAAACAACATCACAACTCAGTCCAGAGTCTGACGCACACCCATCACATGGGCACACCCAACACTTGGGCTCTCTCTCAAATATGTCTCAACTCAGTCCAGAGGAGAACTATCTGGAGGATGTCTCATGAAGCTGCAATCAACAACACTCCCTCTCAGCTAGGGATGCATTCTCCACCAGGCCAAGTCTCTCACAGAAGTACTTGAACTTTGTCCTAGAAAGCGGTTTGGTGAAGACATCTGCAACCTGCTCATGTGTAGAAAGGTATTGCACATGTACTAATTTCCTCTACACCACATCTTTGATATAATGGTATTTGATCTCAATGTGTTTCAATTTATCGTGAAACACAAGATTCTCTGAGAGATTCACACAACTCTAGTTATCACAATGGAATATTATTAGGAAAATCTTATCAGTCCTTTTCCATACTTCTAGTCCCAAGAAGTAGTGCATCATACCCAGATCCTTCATCTTGAATTCATAAGTCAATGCGCACTTGCATTCAACAATAAGACTTTATGAACCAGTGAGGAATAAATCATCAACATACAAGACCAAAATTAGGCACTCATCACCAACAATATGATAATATAAGTTTGGATCATCAACACTCTTGTTGAAGCCCAAACTCATCAGGAATCCATCCATCTTCACGTACTAAGCACGAGGTGCCTGCTTTAGTCCATACAGATCTTTCTTCAACCTACACACATGAGACTTTTGCTCATGTATCACGAATCCATCTGGCTGCTTGATGTAAACTTCTTCCTCAATCTCACCATTGAGAAAGGTTGTCTTTGCATCCATCTGATGTAGTCTCCAACCCATGGATGCTGCTAAGGAAATGATCGTACGGATGGAAGTGTATCGGGATACAGTTGCAAAAGTCTCCTCATAATTAATTCCCTCCAACTGAGATAATCCTCTAGCCACAAATCTCTCTTTGTACTTCTCAACACTTCCATTGGTTGCATGCTTGATCTTATAGATCCACTTGGAAGTCACCACAAACTTCCCTTTGTGTCTCGAAACAATATCCCACACATCATTCTTCATGATGGACTGATATTCTTATGTCATGGCATCTTGCCAAACTTGTTGACCTGTTGCTTTTCCATTACAAGAAGGCTCAGTATCAATGATGTGGCTCATAGTTGATATATAGCTCGAAAATCTGTGTGCTCTCTTACTCTCTCAGAATGTGCCTCGAGGAGTTGCATGTCCCTCTACCTCCTACAGAGTCTGTCGAGCCCAAGCAGGCCTTTTATGGCCTACTACAATGTCTCTAGGAACATCAATTGGAGCTATAGGATCAACTGGATCAATGATTGTCTCCCTTTGAATTGTTGTAGGGGGATAAGGTATTGTTTCCCTGTCAATCTCCATCTGAGATTCTTTGGATCTTCGAAAGACTATCTCTTCCTTAAAGGTGACATATATGCTCACCTCAATCTGTCTCTAATCGAGGATGTAGATTTGGTATGCCTTCAAATATTCATTGTACCCCACAAATGTGCCCTTTCTTCCTAAAGGGTCTAGCTTGGTCCTCTTCTCCTTGGGTACATGAAAGTATACTGAACACCCAAATATCCTGAAGTGTCCAACCTCAGGCTTCACTCCGGTGAAGGATTCTTCTGGAGTCATGTTCTTCAAAATCTGACGAGGACTCATGTTCTGAACATACACAACTTTCATGGATGCTTCTGCCCACGGAATCATAGGTAGATTCTGATCATGTTTCATCGCTCTGGTTGCCTCAATGATGGTTATGTTCTTCCTCTCTGCAACACCATTTTGTTGAGGGTTATAAGGAACAGTGTACTCCCTCTTGATCCCTACCTCAATGCAAAAATCACTGAAATCTCTAGAAGTGTACTCTCCTCCATTATCTGATCTCAACACCTTGATCCTCCTCCCATTCAGGTTCTCAACCTGAGCTTTAAACTCTTGAAATCTCACAAGGACTCCATCCTTGGTCTTCAAGAAGTAAATCCACATCTTCTGAGAGTGATCATTGATGAAGAGCACATAGTACAAATATCCATTCAAGGAAGCAACAAACATGGGTCCACAAACATCTGAATGTATCAAGTCCAAGATCCCCTTAAATCTGTTGTCACTACTTAAGAAGGACCCCTTGACATTCTTTCCAAGAGCACAACCTCTACAAATGCCATCATGTTGAACATGTATCTCTGGAAGGCTTGCTACAATCTTCCCTGGAGCGAGAAGGGCTCTATAATGTATATGAGCAAGTCTCTTATGCCATAGCTCGCTCAAACTGATAGTATCATGTAACAAGGCTTGAAATGGTCAGACAATGAACCCGTATAAGATGTTTTCTTGAACACCAATCACTCGGGCATAATTCATATGTGAGTTCTTGTGCCATGCAAGAAATTTTCCTTTAGATAAGGTAACCTTGTAGCTTTTATCCTCTAAGGAAGAAACATAGACAAGGTTCCTTTTCATCCCAGGTACATATAATACCTCACTCAACTGAAGGGGTATGTCATAATCTAGTTGGAATGTAGAAGTTCCAACTCCTTTCACGTTATATCTGGCATTTTCTCCAAGTACAACATGTAGACTAGACTCTTTCTCAACAAGGTCTGTCAGATGATCTCTATATCCAGTTAGGTGTCTGGAAGCACCACTGTCAATTAGCCAAATATCACTATCAATAGGAACGGTACCTGAGAGTGTTGATAAGAAGAATAAGGCTTCATCTTTTATGTCTTCATCTCTCTGATGTGGCTCTGGATCAACATTAGCAATGGAGGCAAGTTGTCTTCCTTTCTTTCTGGTAGGACAATCTCTCACAATGTGTCCATACTTGTCACATCTGAAACACTGAATCTTTGATTTGTCTTTTCTATGTCCATGACCTGAGGCTGATGGAGTCTTCTTGTCTTTGAATGATTTGTTGAAACTTATTCTATTTATTCCTCCTTTCTTTGTATGAAAGGCAAGAGCATGATTGTCATCATGAGGGGAGTCTTGCACTCCTCTAGCTATAAGTCTGGTTTCTTCCTGGGTGCAGTCTGTCCATAAATGATCAAAATTAGGTAGATTTGCTCTACCACTGATACTTTGAAGAAATGGTTCCCAATGTCTTGGAAGAGCATTGAGAGTAGTGAAGACAAGTTCTCTGTCTGATATGGTTTCTCCAATGGCACCCAGTTGATCTTTGATCTCTGAAATCTTCATGAAGAAGGTAGCAACAGTGTTAGCTTTTGTCATCTTGATATGTTGAAGATGGCTCTTCAATGTAAGATCTTTGAGGGTGTCGGTACTCTCAAACATATTATTTAATGCATCACACATCTCATAAGTTGTCTTTAAGTTGGCAATACGAGGTAGGAGATGATCTCTTACTGAATAGATGATTATCTTCCTTGCTTTGACGTCGTCTTTCTTCCACTCTTCCTTCTCTTCATCGGCAATTGTTTCTGGTAGAGTCTTTTCTATCACACTCAATAGTTCATCCTCTTCCAGGGTAATCTGTAGTCTTGATTTCTAGGAACTAAAGTTGCTTGATCCATCAAGCCTATCTTCCACCAAAGTTATGATCTTCATGGTTTGCAGATTCTTCCACAAACCCTTAACAACTAGGCTAGGATAGCAACCCTAGGTTTCGTTGGACTTATGACTTCCAACAATAAGCCTTGAAAGTCAGAAGAACACTGGTAAGCTTGAAAGATCCTTCAATGAGCTGCAAAAACCCTAAAAACTAAAATTCTGCAGACAATTGTGGAACCCTAGAAACCCTAGGGCCAACTTCCTGGAATTGCACTCTGAGAGTCTCTAGAGGTGCATTGAAGTAGGTTGTACACTTCTATGCAAATATTATCCCCAACTCTCAAGTATAAGTGTTGAAATTGGAAAAAGAAGGAGGGTCGTACTTTTTCAGAAACCCTAGAGGACCATACTTTTCAGCAACTGGGAGGTGACGGCTTGCTAGAAAACTTGTGAAATGGTTCTTTAGGAACTTTGCTCTGATACCATGTTGAATTTTCTCTATGCTTAGCTCATGCACATGTAGTTTATTTAATTTAGCATGTACTTGAACCATAAACAATGCAACAACACCATACATGTAGATTTTAACCTTGTACAATATTTACTGCAAACAGATATTCAGTAAAAGAACATAAAAGATACAATGGAAAATACAAACATTACACAGATATTTTTCCCCTAGAAAACCAAATCGAGAAAACCAACATATTCTATATTTTCATTATGTTACATTGTTTACAATACAATATACCTATAGGAGCCAGCGGCATCCAAAACCCTAACCCAATGACATGGATTAGTCAACAACCCTAATTCCTTAACCGAAAATAGAAAACCATCGACAAAGAAACCATGTGCCAAAAAACTACCTAAATATATGACACATTTCCCGAGGTAGAAAAATATAGGGGGTTACAGGGTTACTCGTGCAAAGAATATCACATACCCAACATTCTCCCACTTGTTGTTTTCTTTGCATACAGGGGGTTACAGGGTTACATAGTCAACAATCCATGGCAACAATGCCCATGGATCCTCTACACCAAGAGAACTTCTCAGTGCTCACAGATTTTGTTAATGAATCTACAACATTCTTCAAAGTGTCCACCTTCACCAACAATACTTTCTTTTCTTCAACCATGTCTCTTACAAAGTGATATTGAATACTTAAAAGTGTCCACCTTCACCAACAATACTTTCTTTTCTTCAACCATGTCTCTTACAAAGTGATATTGAATATCAATATGCTTTGTCTTTGAATGATAAGTTGGGTTCTTCGCCAGAAAAATTGCACTCTGACTACATCACAATTTATTTGTACAGCTTGTTGTACCAACCTAATACTTGAACACAATCTTTGTAACCATACTGTTTCCTTACTTGTATGAGTGGTTGCCATGTATTCAACTTCTGTAATTGAAAGTGCCACTACAACCTGTCTTTTTCTCATCCAACTTATTGCTCCTCCAAACAAGTTAAACACATACCCACTTGTAGATCTCCTACGATCCAGATCTCCAACCCAGTCTGCATTCACAAAGCCATGTATATCCACCACTTTGTCCAATCCCGATTTTCCTTGGTAGCATAATCCATAGCTAGCAGTGCCACGCAAATACCTGAAAACCCTTTTTACTGTTGTCCAATGCTCCTTCCCTGGTTTTGACATATACCTGCTCATGAATCCCACTGCTCGTGCAATGTTCGGTCTAGTACAAACCATTGCATACATCAAACTGCCAACTGCACTCGTATATGGAACACAAGACATTTCCTCATCCTCTTCATGTGTCTTGGGACACTGATCCGCAGATAACTTTATCCCAACATGAATAGGAACCTTGACCGGTTTACAATCCTGCATATTAAACCTCTGCAATATTGTCTTGACATATTTTCTTTGATTCAACCAGAGTTTCATCTTTTTTCGATCTCTTTTAATTTCCATACCCAAAATGAAATTTGAAGCACCGAGATCCTTCATGTCAAATTTAGAGGACAACTGAGTTTTCACATCCTGAATAATCTCCTTGTTGTTTCCTATCAACAACATGTCATCCACATACAAGACCAAATAGATCAAATGATCATCAATTAATCTAAAATACACGCAGTGGTCCTCTTTGCTTCTTGTGAAGCCAAGTCCCAACATAGAAGTATCAAATTTTTGATACCACATCCTTGGTGATTGTTTTAAACCATACATGGACTTTTTCATCTTGCATACCAGCTCCTTCTCTCCCTTCACAGCATAACCTTCTGGTTGCTTCATATAGATTTCTTCTTCCAGATCCCCATGTAGGAATGTTGTCTTCACATCCATTTGTTCTACTTAAAAATCAAATGCAGCAACAACAGATAACAAAAATCTTACAGAGGTTAACTTGGCAACAGGAGAAAAAATCTCACCAAAATCAATTCCCTCAACCTGGGAATAACCCTTTGCTACTAACCGAGCTTTGTATTTCTCCACTTTTCCTTCTACATTCAGCTTTTTTTTAAATACCCATTTGCTACCAATGGGATTTCTTCTAGTCGGCAACTCCACTAGATCCCAAGCCTCATTCTTATCCAAAGATGTCATTTCTTCGTCCATGGCCCTTTTCTATAGATTTCCATCCTATGAATCCACTACCTCCCTGACAGTTCTAGGATCATCATCAATAATAGACAAAGCAAAATTTGAATGGAAATCAGATGGAGTATACCTTTTTGGTAGCCTTCTTTCTCGAACCAATCTCCTCAATACTGGAGTATGAGGATCTTCTTCTTCTGATTCATGTTTTTCTATAGAGTCTGACTCATCATCCTTTAAATCAAACTCTATTTTATATGGTTCTTCCTCACTTGGTAGGACTTCATGTTCAACAACATCCTTCATTTCTCTAAATACCACATCTCGGCTATACACTACCTTCTTAGTTTTTGGGTTCCAAAGCTTATAACCTTTGAGACCATCTTTATATCCAATACAGATACACTTTTAGGCCTTCTTATCTAGCTTACTCCCGTTTTCCTTTGGAACATGAACATATGCATCACAACCAAATACCTTGAGATGTGTGAGAGAAGGTTCCTTACCAGTCCATCCCTCTTGTGGAGTCTTGTCATCCAACGCTGATGAGGGTGATCTGTTGACTAGGTAACATGTAGTACCCACTCCCTCTGCCCAAAAATTTTTCCCTAACCCAACACCACTGAGCATGCACCTTGATTTTTCCATCATCGTCATGTTCATCCTTTTTGCAACTCCATTTTGTTGAGGTGTATATGGAGTAGTATTCTGCCTTGCTATACCGCACTTCTTACAAAATTCTTCAAATTCATTCTTGCAGAACCCTCACCATTATATGTCCTTAGCACCTTAATTCTTTTCTCTGTTTGATTCTCAACAAGAGCCTTAAACTCTTTAAACCTGTCAAAGACTTCGGATTTCTTCGTGAGGAAATATATCCAAGTATTCCTCGAGAATTCAACTATGAATGAGACATAGTACACAGATTTTCCCAATGATGGGACTGACACAGGTCCAAAAACATCACTGTGAACTAGCTGTAAAATTCCTTCTGCCCTCGTTGCAATAGAGGGGAATCTTACCCGATTTTGCTTCCCATATAGACAATGTTCATAGAAATCAAAATCCAGAGAGCAGTTAGACATACCTTCAACCATACCTTTACCATGTAGTAGTCGAAGACCCTTCTCTCCGATATGCCCTAGTCTTTGATGCCACAACATAAGCTTTTCTCCAGAGAATGTAGGAGTTCTTTCTTCTTCAACTCCAATATCAAGAACAATAGAACTATTACACCCATCACTAATAGTTCTTCCTTGCAGCTTATACAGAGTTTCAAACCGAACTCCCTTCAACAACACCATTGCTCCTCAAACCATCTTGCAAGTTTCCTTTTCAAATATTGTTTTTACCCCTGCATCGTCCATTTTGCTTACAGAAATCAAATTTCTAGCCAAACGTGGGATGTGCAGAACACCAAGTAGTGTTCTAATCCTTCCATCTATGAGCCTCAACTTGACTTTTCCTCGTCCTATGATTCTGGTTGTCGAATCATCACCTAAGAAAACATTACCTCCATTATACCTTTCATATTCACAGAACCACTCCCTATGGGGAGTCATATGAAAGGATGCACTAGAGTCAACCAACCATGCCTCATGATCTGCATGTGTGCTTGAAGAATCCAAGTACACATCCCCTCCTTCTTTCTTGGAGGTATTTTCTTCTATAGAAGGAGATTTTCAGATCCCTTCTTTTTCTCAACTTTGGATCTACAATTCTTCTTGTAGTGCCCTTCTTTTCCACATCTCCAACATACCTTTACAAACTTTCTGGGAGATTTAGATCTACCCTTAGACTTAGATCTCCCACTTGAGAACTTATATATTTTTCTTTCCTAGGAACGTCCTCTTGCAAATAATGTGTCTATGCTCTGTCCGTCCATATTCTTCTATCTCGTCTCCTCCAACAACAAGGATGAGACCACTTCCTCAAACTTCAAGGCAGTTGTATTACTACCTATGGCCACAACCAGAATATCCCACGAGTTTGGTAAAGAACACATTAAACTGATACATTTATCTTCATCTAAAATTTTAATCTCAACATATACTAACTGACTTACCACAGTATTGGAGGCGTTCAAATGCTCTACCACTGAGTCTCCATCTCTCATCCTTAGGTTATACAACTTCTTTCTCAAGAATAGTTTATTTACTAGGGACTTAGACCGATAAAACTTCCCCAACTTTTCCCATAAATCCTTGGTTGTAGCTTCCTCTGACACATTCAATTATAATGAATCGGAGAGACACAGTCAGATTGTGCTCTTTGCCTTCCGATCCAACTTTTTCTAGTCATTTGTTGAAGTTCATGTAGGTGCAGTACTTGGATCTACCATGATCCACTGATCTATGTCCACCAACAGATCTTCCATCTTGAGCTTCCACAGCTCAAAACTTTGCCCATTAAACTTCTCGATCGCCATCTTCAAATTTCTTGCCATTTATTTTCACCTAAAAAACCAATACCACAGATCTCCCACTGTAACAAGGCTTATCACAGTCCTGAGCCAAACCCTTGACCACAAAGGCGTTCCCCTGACGCCAACAAAGATCTGATACCAAATGTAGATTTTAACCTTGTACAATATTTACTGCAAATAGATATTCAGTAAAAGAACAAAAAAAATACAATGGCAAATACAAACATTACACAAAGATTTTACCCCTGGAAATCCAAACCGAGAAAACCAACATATTCTATATTTTCATTGTGTTACATTGTTTACAATACAATATACATATAGGAGCCAGCGGCATCCAAAACCTTGTCCTAATGACCTGGATTAGTCAACAACCCTAATTCCTTAACTAGAAATAGAAAACCATCGACAAAGAAACCATGTGCCAAAAAACCACCTAAATATAACACATACCCAATAATACACAAGTGTTGCAATAACCAAGATCACAAGAAGAATGACCATGCACAAGAACACAAGAAGTATCATGGGAAAACCCTTCTCAAAAAAGGGGAAAACCCAACAATCCTTTGTTATATTCTCAAGAGAAGACCCCCCAACACCATAGACCTAGCACACAAGAGGGTGCTTACCAAAACCTAGAACCTAGCGCCCAAGAGAGGTGCGCACTTTAGTCATACAAGCACTTGTTGAAATTCTGAAATGACAAGTGTGAGTGTGTAATCCTCAATGGGGATTCACCTTTATTTATACAACAACTGACACAACAAAAGGTGTGTCTATTGGCACAATAGGGCCAACCTCAATAACTCAGTAATATAATTAATCATTAAACAAATATTAATTATCTTTCACATATGGTGGGGTAGACTTGTACCCTTTACATCACAAATTAGGGTTACAAGTAAATCTTACTCTCAGACAATATAGCAAGGATCTCACACATCCACTAGTGCTGAGCCACTAGGGACACATCCACCTGTGCTTAGCCATAAGGATGTCCTACTCAACAGATCACTCAACTGAGTCCANTAACTCAGTAATATAATTAATCATTAAACAAATATTAATTATCTTTCACATATGGTAGGGTAGACTTGTACCCTTTACATCACAAATTAGGGTTACAAGTAAATCTTAATCTCAGACAATATAGCAAGGATCTCACACATCCACTAGTGCTGAGCCACTAGGGACACATCCACCTGTGCTTAGCCATAAGGATGTCCTACTCAACAGATCACTCAACTGAGTCCACAGGAGTGTCATCTGGAGTACCATCTCAAGCCGACTCAACTAAGTCCACATGAGTACAAGGTAGGAGACCATCTCAAGCTGACTCAACTCAGTCCAGAGGAGTACAAAGCAAGAGACCACATGTCATCACAACTCATTCCATAGTCTGACGCACCCCCATCACGTGGGCACACCCAACACTTGGGCTCTCTCTCAAAGATGTCTCAACTACGTCAAGAGGAGAACGATCTAGAGGATGTCTCATGAAGCTGCAATCAACAACATCTCTCTCTCTCTCTCTCTCTCTCTCTCTCTCTCTCTCTCTCTC
>JASDQU010104519.1:289863-302548 GCA_032191745.1 Picea mariana
GCATCAGGGAAAGGCATTGGCGCTGTCCTTATGCAAGCGGGTCGACCTTTGGCCTTTACGAGCAAACAACTGTCTGAAAAGAATCCGGGCAAACCTATTTATGAAAAAGAAATGTTGGCGATTCTGCATGCAGTTGAATTATGGCATCCTTATCTCTTGGGGCAACGATTCCAAATTAAGACAGACCATCAAAGCCTCAAATACTTTCTGGAACAACACATTTCCTCCCAGGAGCAACAAAAATGGGTCACTAAGCTCTTTGGCTATGATTATGAGATCATTTACAAGAAGGGCAAAGACAATGTAGTGGCGGATGCACTGTCCCAAAAATATGAAGACAAAGGATCCCTTTTTTCTCTTTCCTTCATTGTACCTGATTGGCTGCAAGCTGTGCACCAGAAATGGTTGCAAGACCCCAAAAGTTCGCATCTAATTTAGCAACTGCAGAACAAGGCGCAGGCTCCCCCAGGGTACTCTTGGCTTCAGGATGAGCTTCGATACAAAGGTCACTTGTATTTAAGTAAACAATCCAAGCTCAAATCCACGGTACTCTCTGAGCTTCATGCTACACCCACAGTGGGGCATTCAGGGTTCACCAAAACATATGACAGAGTTAAACGTTCTTTTTTTCTGGGATGGTATGAAATAGGACATCCGTAAGTTTGTGGCTGAATGTGAGGTATGCCAACGCAACAAGGGAGAAACAGTCAAATCTCCAGGCACCCTCCAACCGCTTCCAATTCCCCCTGATATTTGGAAGGATATATCTATGGATTTTATTACAGGCTTACCCAAATCGGGGAATAAATCAGTGATAATGGTGGTGGTGGATCGCCTTTCCAAGTATGCTTATTTTTGTGCTCTTCACCACCCATTTACTGCATCCACGATGGCCCAAATTTTCATGGATCAGGTCTTCAAGCTTCATGGCATGCCAAACTCTATTGTTTCTGATCGAGACCCAACTTTCACAAGCAATTTTTGGCAAAAACTGTTTAAGCTACAAGGCACACAATTGCATCTCAGCTTAGCTTATCATCCCCAGACAGATGGCCAAACGGAAGTCGTCAACAAGTGTTTGGAAACCTATCTGAGGTGCTTTGCATCAGAAAAACAACACCAATGAGCTCAATGGTTACCCATCGCCGAATGGTGGTACAACACTACATACCATACAGCCACTCGCATGACTCCTTTTGAAGCAGTGTATGGACAGAAGCCACCGTCAGTTCTCTCATACANCAACAAGTGTTTGGAAACCTATCTGAGGTGCTTTGCATCAGAAAAACAACACCAATGAGCTCAATGGTTACCCATCGCCGAATGGTGGTACAACACTACATACCATACAGCCACTCGCATGACTCCTTTTGAAGCAGTGTATGGACAGAAGCCACCGTCAGTTCTCTCATACTTACCGGGTACCTCGAAGGTCTAGGCGGTCGACCAAACGCTTACAGTCCGAGAGGATATCCTTCGTACCCTTAAAGAGAACTTGGTCATGGCCCAGAATCGAATGAAGCAGCAAGCAGATCAAGGTCGCTCAGAACGTCAATTTGTAGAAGGGGATGAGGTGTTTCTGCGGCTGCAACCATATAAGCAAACTTCCCTCAAGGGCGAGCAGTGTCAGAAGCTAGCACCCAAATTTTATGGCCCTTACACAGTTCTAAAGCGTGTGGGACAAGTCGCATATTAGTTAGCTCTGCCCAGTCAGTCGAAGCTACATCCTGTTTTTCATGTTTCCTGCTTGAAGAAGGTGATTGGAACCAAATGCCAACTTTAAACCAACCTTCCAGAGTTAGCTGAAGAAGGATCCATTTGGCTACAACCAGAAGCAGTTTTGGGCCAGAGGGAGCGTCACCTGCATTAGAGAACCATCAAGGAAGTTCTAGTACAGTGGAAAGATATGACTCTAGCAGATGCCACTTGGGAACCAGCTACCATTCTGCAGCAGTTTCCACATCTCAAGCCTTGAGGACAAGGTTGTTTTTAAGGGGGCGGACATGTTAAGGTCCTAACCTGCACATAGGTAGATCAATGTGTTCGGATGTAATAAAGGTCAATATTAATAAGACCTTTCAATAAAATAGAATAAGACAGATGTAAGAAGACCTAATAGAAGCTTCCACTTCTAGAAGGATCTTCCTCTAGATGCTTCTCTTAATAGACATATTTAGTATAAATAAGGGTCGAGGGTATGAAAAACCCTAGCTTGGATATTATTGTAACAGAGCGCTGCTCGAATGGAGGTTGCCCCCTTGAAGAGGCCTGTGAACATTGCTATCTGATTCAAAGTGTTATTTTTGTTGCTATTTCGTATATCATTTCTGTGTATTGTGAAGATTATGCTGGATATTTTACTGTTATTCTGTCATTTCTAGCATTTCATTTCTATTCTGCATATTTTATATATCTGGTATCTTGCAATATGGACCATATAAATTGAATACCGAAAAACTAAGATCCAACACCAAGCTAAAGCCCTATGTTAGAATACCTGAGCAAAATGAATAAGAGTTTAGTAGATTGCAATTTGAGGACTAACATGTGATTAAACCACCAGAATTACCAAAAGATTCCACCCCCACAAATCCCCACTTCAGAAAGAGATTAACCAACTTAAGAATGAAAAATTATCTCAGGATGGTCTACATCAACAATTCTCTAGAGGGGATTTTTTTTGGCCCTCCCTCCTAGGCCACGAATATTAATTGACAAGATCTTCATGGAGGCCCACATGAAGGGGATTTAAGATCTCTAAGAACCCCAAAAATGAGACATTGCTTTCCCTGAGAGACCTCGTGAGAAGCTCACTCTTACGTACATTTTAGTGCCGGCTTACGACCAACTTGACCAAGCCCAATATCCTTTGAAACATCAAACCTTAAACCACCAATGTCAGATGGCACCCAAGAGGGTTTTCTAGGCCTAAGCATATAGGGATCCCAACCCAAAAAATTTGAAATTGAGCCCATGAAAGAGGATTTACGAGGACTGGGCACTTGATATGAAGAAATATCAGAGTCCTTATCAAGGTCGATGACATAATTACCCTCGGTCTGACTCGAGGGACTAACCAAGGGCAAAACAAAATTGATAGGGAGATTTTGACTAGGGACAACCAAATTCTTGATGAAAGAAGGCTCACTAAGAGAAAGAGTAGAAGAGATGGGAGGGAAAATGGAACTACTAATCTTACTAGAGGATCCATTTGAAGGAGCGCTCTTAGCCCATATGGATTTTATCTTTCGCCACTGAGATGTTGGCATTTTGAGGTCCTCTCCAACAAATATCGGTTGCTCACTCACCTTAGCCTTGGAATGATTCTCTGCATCAATTGGAACTGGGACCTCGCCCACCTAAAAAATTGATACCTCAACAATCTTATCTGGAGCCGGTCCCACATATGTGACTCAATTCCTCCAATACTACAACCCAAATTATCTGGAACTGCAGATATCACCTCCTGTTGAGCCTCCTTAGAGTCATCTTGAACCTTTGTATCTTTGATTGTTAAACATCAAATTTCCACACCTAGGTACCTCGCCCTAAGTGTCGCAAGTGTCGTAAAAGTGTCATATGCACCTTGCTAAGTGTCACATGCACCTCGACACCATGAAATAACATATGTCACAATCCCTAGTCGATGTGGAGGAGAAATATATTATATGAAGGTCAAAATACTATGTGCACATGAATTATTCATTAATATTCATAAAAGGAAATTAATTTAGTGTGAGAATCCACCTCACATTTGGTTTCCTATTTTTAAGGGGAGGTTGAGGATCTCATGGATGGTTGAAATATTTCCTCCTTAAAATTCTAGAGAGACATTTCCTCCCTAAAATCCTTAAGAGATATTTTCTCCCTAAATATCTTGGAGATCCCATTTTAGTGGATTTGATGAGTGATCCTCTCCATGGTGGTTAAGCCTCCAAATCCTATATAATGAGGGATTTCCATGGAGAAGAGAGGAAGATTTGAGGTATCAAACTTATGATCTCGGGAGAAAGATTTTGGATATCAAACCTATGATCTTGGGAGTATCGTGCAAGGGTTGGATGAGGAGGACTTGGAGAGGCTGTTGCAACTGCATCTACAGATTGTAAGTGTTTTTTTAATGTTCTCATTAATATATGCTTGGCCTATTTCCTTCTAGTTTATGTATCTTTACATATGCTTGTCTATTGTAGATGAATTTGTTTAAATCTAGTATGCTAGAGTAGGAGTTTCCATGTGTCTCTTTGATGTCTGTGGTTTGCAGGTATCAAGTTGTGTGAACGAGTTTGGATATCAAGCTCAAATTGGAGCAACAAGGATGAACATCGAAAATAGGTACGACCACCTTTCCTCCTTCTCTCTTTTCAACTATTTAAGCAAATCTCAAAGGGATGTTAGTGTCCATTTGCATATTTACGTCTCGGTATTAGGGGTCTAGAATCTGAGGGAAGATCCACCTGTCTGTAGGGGAATTTTCCTATAACAGAGACTAAGCCACTTTGATGAAATGTATGAAATTCAAGACCATAGTCTGCCATAATATGGTCGACTTTGTGATAGAAAAGCAATTGAAAGGAACATTTAGATAGTCCAAATCCTAAGTATACATCCTATCACCCCAAACCAAATCCAATGATTCATAGAGACCCTACCTCAGATCAAAATCCACAATAAATTGAGCCACAAACTAATGAACATTGGATTTATAGCTCTTATAAGATGTAATAAAAGAGCCCAAAGCCTCCTCGATAGCTCGTAAACCCCCATCGATCCAAAATTCCAGTAGTAAATTAGGGAACTTAACCCATGTATAAAAGTTGGACAAAACCTCTTCCTTGGCATTAAAAGAGGGTGTCAAGGCTTTGCGCACAGGAGGTTGTGGTCAACATACTATCTTTTTGCTAGGATCTTCAGAGCATCCTCTTTGTAGTTAAAAACAAACCCTATCCACCCGTGAGATAAAATATGAAAGACTGGAACATATGCAAATTAAGGCCCTCAAAGTAGTTCCATCCACTCGGTGAGGGAGCTTACAAAAATTCTATGTCCACAAAAATTTCCAACCAAAACTCGACCCTCAAGTTCTAGAATTTGGTTGACTCTGATATCCTTTTCGACAACCAATGCTACACCACTCCCATGGGATTGCACCACTCTCTTACACTTTTAAGGAGGCATTGGAAAGGTCTTTACCAATGAAACCCTACACCACTTCAATCATGTTCTTGGGCTCTGCACCAGAGAGCACAAGAATGCATAAACATATAGAAGAGGCACTGGCATTTTCTGGACTATTACCTTTTTGGGATAACCCTTAACATGTTAACACCTCCTGTCGATTGGGAGTAATTAACTCTACCTCCTCTAGACGATCCAATCCCAAAGACACAGATCTCGTCCTATTTTCGTCTGAAGCCTAACATGGAGTAGGAGAAGCAATACAGTCGCCTTCCACCTTGGAAAAATAACCCTCGCTAAGCACACTTGGAACACAGTAACCGAAAAACGATGGGGTGGAGAAAATCTCCACCTCTGACACTGAATCCTCTAAATAGTTGACTAAGGGAAAGCACCCATCCATGATAATGACACGCAATGCTCTTCACACCCAATGCTCCACTTGGTTGCCTACTCAATGGAGTATTGTAGAAACCCTCATGCCATCTCTAGGTTTTTTTCCCTCTAATATTATATTTTTATTTAAATGAGTTTGACATTTTAATTAAGACCAAAAAAACATAAGGTTGTGTATTTTTCCTTAATGAAAATAGTTTATGGAAAATTACTTAATTTTCCATATTTTATGAATGGTAAATGGGGTAAGCGGTTAGTCCAAATTATTGAGCCTAATTTCAGAAGGATCAATAACGAACTTGTGACCTCCCCAATATTGAGGTAGAGATCTCACGTCTAGTTAGTAACCACTTGAACTAACCCTTGAAACTTAAAAAATTATAAATGACACATCTTTAATTTTGTGTATACAATTTGGTTCCATTTCCTTTATGCTTGAAAGAAGATATTCATACTTAAAAAATGTATTCACTTGAAATGACCTAACTACTTTAAGAACAACACATTCTTTCATCCACTTCGATTTCCTAGATAGCAGTTGTCTCATATACATACTAGCTACCATTGTTCAAGTCTCATTGCTCACACATTCCTTCCATGCTTAACATAGAGTTGACACGTGACATTTAAAATAATATTAATAACAAAAAAAAAATTAATGTTGACCATAAATAAAATATTTCAATGTTCACCCTAAGCAAATATTTTTATATCATCATCTATATATAGTAATTGAAAGGAAAATAATTCTTATTTCATCGATATATGTTTTTTACATTTTAGTAGGAGGGAAATGTGTAATTCTTCAGTGCTTAATAGATAATGATGATGATGGTTAATGTCCAATGAGACCAAAATTGGTCTATCTGACCTTAAGAAAGGTAAGAGATTACTTGTAATTCTTTAGAATGTTATTTCGATGCTCAGAAAGCATTAGGAGAAGCGTTCCAAGATCACTATAGTTTTGATGACTTATAAGATTAGGAAGGTCGATATTGCGACAAATATTCTGAAATTGATATCTAATTTGGTTATATGCAGGGAACTCTAAGAAAACGTGCTTTTCATATTCAATCCTCTTGGTGTCACAAATGTGACATATTCTTTCATGCCATGGTGTTTTGGGAATTGTCCAATGCCCAATTTCACTATGCAACTTATGAGAATTAGTTCTTATTTTAGCAATTTTGATTCTTTTCTTTACGCTAGTCAAAACAGAGAGAGACTTTTGATCTTCAAGATTAGGGTTAACCACCTCCTTATGATATATTAATTTTCTTTTATCCTCTAATTCTTTATCGCACCATAGATTCTCCTTAAATTTAACTTTAATAATAATTTTAATATCATCTATATTTTCCAGAATAACTTCTTCCTTTATTCCCCAATGATTTAGCCAAGACTTGACATCATTATGCCATCCCTGTTTCAGCCGTTGGTGATTTTGGCTCGATCTGAAGCAATTTTGGGAAGCCTCTTGTCATCCATGTTGTTTATCGTGTTCTTGTACATTAAGTACCTAAATCATAGCTATGCTCTCAATTGGGGAAAGGCTCACTTCTATGAGGATGATATGATAGGGTGTATTGCCTTTAATTTGAGATAATAAGTTATAAAATTCTTTTGGACCTGCTCTATCTTTCTATGGGCTTCTCAAGAGATACTACATCCCCAAACTTCACATCCATATAAGATAACAAGAGTTACGAGAGTCTCAAAGATGAGATTTCTCTTATCCCATAGCCAAAGGTCCGCTAATTTACAATTATTTTCAATCCCATGATAAGATTTCCACCCTCCATTTATCCTTTTCCAAATGCTATAGTTCCAATTGAGCTTGTGGTGAATATCAATTCCAAGATGCTTGTATGAAGACACTTCTTCCAAGCTATTGTTATCATATACAAATGTATCATAGGTGATCTTATTGGATTTAATTATCATAACCTTTGTTTTGTTAGTGTTTATAGTCATTCATGTACTAGAGTAGAAGTCCTTGAGGATTCTAAGCTACTTACTGAGGTCATAGGGATTCCTTGCCATAAGAACATTATCATCGGCATAGAGAAGAGGGATGATGACTATATTAGCAAGAGTTGGTCCATCACAACATGTAGCTTCCAAACAATTTTTTAACTTGTCAATGCATATACCAAAAAGGGTAGGGGATAGGGAACAACCTTTCTTGACTCTTATATTGCAGTTAATTTCTTCCGACCAACCCTCAGTGCTCCTAAAATTGGTAAGAATGTTCTCATACAACCTTGCCGCAACGTCTCTCAACTCAGAGGGAACTTTTATCTCTTATAACCTATTCCAAAGGTTAGTCCTAGGCATAATGTCAAAAACTTTCCTAAAGTCGATAGAGCAACAAAGGAGAATGGTTTTATTGTTGTGACACTCCTCTGAAATGATCCTAAGTGTGACAAGGTGGTCCATGGTTGAATGATAACCTCTAAAATTGCCCTGGCCTTTAGCTCTTTTTTCGCAGCTTTCTAGCCATATGCTTATCTTCTTTTCCAAAGTAATTCCATATAGCTTGGCTAAAATGGGGCTAATGATAATGGTCCTATAATTAGAGGGATTGTTTTTATCTCCATTTTAAAAAATGGGTACAATGAGACTTTGAGTCTAGGGTTTAGGGAAGCCTTGCTTGACTGCTAAATTGAAGAGCTTGTACATGTGAGAGTTGAGAACATGCCCTCTAATTTTTAATATTTCATCTTGGTAGCCTTTGATGTACTTAGCTTTCCCATTTGTGAGTCACTTAATCCCAAACTTTATGTCTTCTATAGAAAAAACTTCATTCTATGTAGAAACTTTCAGAATGTTGTCCAGGACATTAGGGGATTCGTAAAGATTTTTAAGGTGGGAATTCCAGTCTGTCAATGGAATCATATCATTTTCTTTAGTTTTACGAGTTAACATTTGCATGCAAAAATTCTTTGGATCTAATTTAGATAGGTGCAAAAGTTTCTCTTGCTTTCTGTTTATGTAGTGCATTTTTCCCTTTTAATTAGGGATTTGTATATATTAATCTTATCAGATTTCAAGGACTCATTAGAGACATCCCTAATGGATTTTCTAGCAAGTTTACACTTGCTATCATACCAAGGGTCTCTATTCTTCTTTTTACACAACACTTTGATAGGGAATTTTTTTATGGAGGCAGAGAGGGTTGTCATAAAATTATGATAGAAGTCTTCAATATTGTTCTTATATGATAAAATATTTAATTCAATGTTTAAGTCCTTTAAGAAGAGATCAACTTTTTTAGAGTTTTCTTCAATGAGGTTTTTGTGCATGATAAAGTTTAGAGTTAAGGTTAAAAGTCTATGATAAGAGTCAACTCATGGTAGATTAAAAGGTCAAAATTTACTATTTGATTGTAAAAAGGGATATCTAATATCACATAATCCACAATACTACTACTGAGCCCATGGATAACAATTTTTTTTTTTCAATATCCATCGTAAATAAAACATTTCTTATGGTTACTTTTTTTATGGTGTGATGTCTAGTATGATGGAGATGTGAATTTTTTTTTGTGTTCAACATGGGGTTGGCACATGGCACACACACTCACACAACTGAAATTCTTTCTGTTTCCAACATGGGGTTGACACATGGCATGTGCACACTCACACAACCAACGTAAATCCATCTTAACTCCAAAATAAAGTGCTTAAAGGTGATAACTTTTTTTAGATTGAAAATGTTTCAATCTCTAGAGATTTGATCCTTTTGGGCCCATGATAGATCTTGAGTAAGTTGATATACATAATAACTAAGCATTATCAAGGGCTTTAATTTTAATTTTCAGATTTCTTGGTACCATTTACAAATGTGCACTAATTCATCATTGTGATTCAAGGTTTAACCATGCCACTTGAAATAGCTCATTCATGGTCTATAGATATGCAAACTTTCACTTTTATTAAATGTCTTTAGGTCTTGGACAGTTAACCTATTCCCTTACATCCTAGAAGCTTTTAACCAATCAAAAAATTCATATTAAATCTTACTTAAGAAACAAAAACTATTTTAACCAAAATAGTAATATTAGTAAGAAAACCAATATCTCTTATTACACCGAAGGTGTTTTTTAAGGGGAGGTTCCTCTGAGGGCTTTCATCATTTTTCGAATGCCAATAAAAACTAGCCATCTGTTGATCAACAATGGACCATTCATCTCCCTCCACATATCCTATCCTTCACCAACTCCAAGTGGCGACGTCTTCTTCATCCTTGCCCTTTGTTTCCAGTCCCTATTCATTTCTAGCTACGCTGGGCTGCGCTGCGCCGCCCCCCTGGCTCTCAAATCCCTTGCTTCCTCATTACATACCTTACCAACTCCATCGCTACATTCCTTACCAATGCCATTATAGGTCCCCTCTTCAAACAGTTGCAGGATGTTCTGAAGTTTATAAAAGATGTGCGGTGGTATTTCTAGTGGCCCTGTGTGCGAGATCAGTGGTGGGTACTCACAAAGAGATCAAAGGTTCGAGCCCAGGTGACACTCACGGCTCGTGGTGCAGATGGGGACCGTGAGGAAGAAGGTTATGAAGGCTATAAAAGGCGGAGGAGGGTTTAAGTTGAGAATGGTGAAGGACAACCCCGTGGAGGTTTCTTTTATGATGGAAGACTTTGTTGTGGTTGTAGTGGAGGAAAGGGCCCCGAGCGTGACGTCGTCGGTGTGGAAGAATAATATTATGATGGGGGAGAGATGCCAACTCCACAAATTCAATGACCTCATTCTCTATGATGAGCAGGGGAATGCCCTTCCCATGCCAAACAAAAGAGTGATTTTCGTTAATTGCCTGATCTAATGTTAATGATGTACGGTTTTGCTGTGGGTTTCGATCTCTACACAATTTAGTGGGGTGTAGTGAAGGTTTTTTTTTTTCCTTCTCTTTTGGGTATCTTTCTTTTTTATTGTATTCGATTTGTGTATATTAGACTAGCGCTAATGTCTGTCATCTTATTTATTTATCATATTGGTCGTGAGATAGTGTTTGTTGTTACAATATGCAGAGCAAGTGATTATGTTGTATTTTATCGAATTTAGAATTAGGAAAACAAGGAACTTTAAAGGAGGTGAAGGGAATGATGAACTATGTGGTGTTTATTCTTCCATTCTTTTGCCAAACGAATTATTTTTTATTTTCATATATTTTGATCTATTATTTCTTGCAAAATTTTAATGCCCACTGTATTCCACATATCAACTAGCACACATAGAACCAAACCAACATGCACAGACATTTGACACCACATAACGACAAGCACACAAAGAAACAAACTAACATGCACAAATTTTTGACATTGGGGTTGATAGGGAAGAAAACCCCCAACCTGGTAAAAAACATCACTCTCTTAAAGACCATTGTATTCTTGTGTCTTACATGATACAAAGTCATATTTGATACATAGTACCATTTTTGCATTACCTATTCAGAGAGGACATTTGAGGGCATGGGATAGGGGGCATTCAAACCGCCTCTCTTCTCGTTGACTTTTCGGGATGAAATTCTCCCTGAATCTCGCTGCCAAAATCACAACTACGAAATCTTCCATCTCAACAACTCTAAACTGCAATCTAGGGGTATTAGGCCATCTCCAAATTGACCCAAATCTACGAAATTGTATTTGACCAACTGGCCACTGCAATTTCAACAATTCTAGTTAGCTGTTTTTTGAAGAAGTAACTAGTTACCAGATTTTTTTGGAGAAGTAGCCAGTTACCGTATTTAACTAAAGTATCTCCTTGTTTTCGTTTTGTTAGCATTATGATAATCAATTTAGGACCAACATTTCTATATTAGGTTTCTTAATTTCAAATAAACAATCTCATCTTTGGAAATATTCATGGTGTTATGTCCTGCTTTTATCGTGAACACTTCTTATCTATGCTGGTGAAGGTTTTCTTTGTCGCTTCTTTCAAAACCAAAATGTGTGTTCTTTGATTTAGTGAAGATAATATAATATTATTTAAACTACAACATCATTTTAAACATATAACAATTTTGATAAATGATTCTGCAAGCGTTGTTATAAAGAACATGCTATTTAGATGCATCACTCATTGATTGTGCAAGTGATATGTAATTTTTAAAAAATAGATACAACATAAATGGGCAAAGCTTAGGCTCTGTTGTTGTATGTGAATGTGTATATTAATTGTATTTAAGGATTTATCAATTATTTTATTATTAAATAACATAGTTTAAACCTTCTATTTTTTGGCATTTTTGAGATCATTTTCAGACCAAAAATTGTTGGAACTCTAGATTTGAGTGATTGAGTCTGTATAATTCAAGTGCTTTGAGGGTTTTTCAAGGTGTTGAATCCATTTATGCATTCAAAAATGCAATTTAAACAATAGAAAATGATGATTTCACCAAGATTTATTTAGCCGAATTTCAGCAAAATTTTTCAAAAAATCCAATATTTAGACAATCCCTTATTAAATTAATAAATCTTAAGTTAAATATAACTTTTTATTATAATGTGACTTAAGTAGTTAATAAATCTTAAATTAAATATGAATTTTTATTATAGCGACTAAAATAATTTAAAATACAATTTTTCGTTGTTATAACTTTTCAGTCCAACATCTTATTAAAATAAAAAATACTTTATTAAAAAAAAACATAAAAATTCCTATAATATGAAAGAGAAAAAGTCCAAACCCCACCTTATTAAAATAAAAAGTACTTTATTAAAACAAAACATGAAAATCCCTACAATATGAAAATTATGAAATCATTTTCCCATTGAGATGGGAAAAGTCCAAATCCCATGTAATATACATGCCCCTTACATACTTGTTGTAAGTAAATAAGCGTGGTTAACAATGTATTTTTTTCATGACTATGTTAATTGGATCAACATTTATGTGTTGTATTTATGTGTTGTAAGTGTGTAGGTTAGGTGTGACCAACTTATATATTATTAAATATATATATATATATATATATATATATATATAATGTATTATATGTGATATATTTAAGAAATATTTTTAAGGGTGAGTGTAAATTAATAATGGTTTTTCATGAGATATTAGTGGTAATGTAAATTTGAAAAAACAACAATCTGTTAATTTGGA
>JASDQU010104519.1:303411-321139 GCA_032191745.1 Picea mariana
TATCCATGTAATATTGTTCTCCACACGCATGGCCAACAGGAAGCTGGATAAATCTGAGCCAGCCCGCTCATGCTGTCAAAATCTTATAAATTCTCTGCAAAAGCAGATGAAGGGTTGAATAATGTCTCGTGCGCAAAGGTGACAGAAACAGCCAAAGAAGAAGGTCGCAGTATGCTTTGTAATGGCAGAGCCCGTATTAGCGCTGTTAAATACCCTAGAAAAAGCCACACACTTGACCAAGTGTTTGCCCTCTGCAACCACACAGGATCAAGTCTCTGCAGTATACTCTGCTCTCCGAGAAGCCCAACAGAACATTCAGAATTTTCTTCTTCTCAACCAACCGGAGGAGGAGGCGGTGGCCACCATGGACGAAAACAATGAGGACTTTTTGAGGGAGCAAGAAATGCAAGAAGATGATCAGCCCATGCCTGCCATGGAGGACGATGCGGTGCAGAGGCTGCAGGAGTCGATCCAGTACATCGGTCTCCAGAGCAAACGGAGGAAACGCGAGCATTCACCCTCTTCGTTCGATGGCTCCTCCGGAAATCCCATGGACTTGCATTATCTGAAGGGGCAGGGTCAGGTTCAGGGTCAGGGTCAGGAACCACAAGGTCCCGCGTTCAAACCTCAGGATAACCAACGCAAATTCGATCTAATTTTCCAGTTTCACGGCTGACGCCGATTCTTTAGGTAATCAGTTCTTTGACGGTCGTGATCAAATCTCAGCTTTACGGTGTTTTTTAGTCTCTAGGCTGCCGATTTTTTTCTGTATTACTTTAATGTTATTTTTCAGTTTTTTAGATTGCAAACTATCGCCGTTTTAATTTTATTGCATTTTTTGGGCCAAATTTATTGTAAATTGAAGCGTCACTCGCAATTTAATAAACGGGTTTGCTTGAGGGTTGGATATCTATTGACTGCAAACTGAGGTTGGATCACATTTGGAGCTCAACTAAACCTTCGTTCTGGATTATTTTTGGCATTGAAAAGAAAACGGGCTTTTAGGTGGTCTTGAAATAACATGGCGTACTTTTTCCTTCATGTCTGAAAGTTAGCACTAGGGTTCTAAACAAGGGCTTTCTGGGGTTTTGAAAAATAGGGATATCTGTGCAAGAAAAGAAAAGAATTTGTGTTGAGAAACTATGTCATGAAATAATTTCTCGAACTTTGTTGCTTAGAGTTGTCTTAATGCAGACAGTTTGTACTCAAGTTGAATTTCTTACAAAAATCTGCAAGATCAACCCATCACACCAGAAAATAAAATTGCATTCACCTACAGGAAACCGTATCATGGAAGAAAACTCCTAAACCTAAAACCCCCTGTTTTTGTTTCTTGCTCTTATCATAAATTCCAAACGTGCAGTGGTTACGAAATAATTTTATTTTACAGCAACGCAGCGTAAATGTGCTGTCCTTAAAATTCTCCGTCAACTATCCCACTATCATAACCGTAAGCATAACTTTAATTAGATTTGGCTGGTTTGACACATTATTAGAACAACAGAGGTTCAGCTTTTCAGGGGTATAGAGTAATGCTGTTTATAATAGTAGATAAACTTACCCTATCCTGATGTTCTATGAACCTCATGAATTATTTATTTTAAATTCATATAACATTCTTGTATTTACTTGGTGCTTCAAGGTGGTTTATATTCCTGCCAACCTACCATTAATGCCTTGCATTATGGACGTCTGAGTATCCTGTTTCTGCCCTAGTTAGTGCTGCACAGTGCATACTTGTCCTCTATTTCTTACTATTTGTCCATTATTAATAATAAGCATACGTCTAGAGAGCATGTGTTTTTATGATACTTTCCTGTACTACTATGATGCTTGTAAATGCAACAGCTGATTCTCTTCATTCTAATCCATCAAGCACCGAACAAAAGCTGTCTTAATCTTGTTGTCCCTAATTGCAGCAGTAAATAAAGATATATATCAGCAAAAGAAAGATTGTTAGAAAAAAGATGTTAAAAGTCTATTAAATGATGCAAGAGAAAAGTTAGCAAAACACTAGTACAACTCAAGTGTAAAAGCATAAGAATTTAGCATTGATGTAAGGCTGTTATAGACAAGTATTGCAGAGATATATTTTCAGCCTTATGGCTGTAGCAAACAAGTTGTTACAGCAGAAAATCAGCCACCAAAAATCACAAGTAATCCACCCAAAAGATGCGTTGAGACTATTAGATTATAGGCGTAAATTATTAGAATTTTTGACAGTTGAACTGTGAGTTATTTAGTGATTTGTTTAGGGTTTTCTGCAGCCCTAGTGGCTGTAGCTTTGTTTTATTACAGTAGCAAGAAGTCCCTGACAAAACAAAATGCCTTAGAGGCCTTAGTGAGCTTTAAGCACATAGAATAGATTCCAACTTAGACAATTTCAATATCTTGTGATTTCACGTATCCCAATGGAATGATTTTGTTTCTCCAATGCAAGGAGATTAGTGCCTTTAGCTATTGGGTTGTGGAGTCATAAAATCTAAAGAGCTAGTTGAACTACTTCCTTGGGGGTGTAAGCCCTTTTACTCCTCAAGGCAAGCTAAACTAGCCAGGAAAAAACCTAGGAGGGTGTAAACCCTTTTACTTCTTCCCTTTATGCAACAAGTTATTTCAAGACAAAATTATGGGCTTAGTGGGGTTGTATGCCCTTACACTCCCCAAAAGCTTAGCAAATTGATTTTGCAACCAAGAAAAAAAGCAATAAGAAGAGAGATTCCTTACCTAGTCGAAGCATTAACAAGATAAACCTCTTTTTGACCAAGAAAATCCACCATAAAGCAAGAAATAAGCCTCCACAAGAGATAGCGCATCATCATCCATCCAATAGCCAAAGATAAACCATTACAAGAGCAAGTGACAAGAGAAATATGCAAAATTTCCCAAGTAGGGCGCAAATTTCAGCCAAGGAGTCTCTCACAAAGGAGAGTTATGATAAAAATGAGATACAAATGATCTTTATTTATACAAAATGTTCTAAACATAGTTTGTCCACATAACTTAGGGTAAACCACAAAATAAGGGGACAACAACCCTTATTTTGCCCCTTTACATAAAATAATACTTTTTAATTCACAATTTGCACATAAAGTAAACCCTAAAGTAAGACGTCACCCTTCTAGGGTGACATTTTGGCACTTTTGCAAGTCATTGGAGTAGAAGATGGGTGAGTTAGGCCTCCAAAGGCCAAGTGTCTTCGATCCAAGCCTCTCCTCCACGATCCATGGCTTCCTTGCTTCAGAACGTGCCAAATGTCCTCAACCACCACCAAACCTTAGCCCTAATGTGACGTCAAAGCCCTCAAAGGTGACGTTTTGGCGACTTTAGGAAAATCGTTTGGGTGGTAGGGGCTAGGTTAGGTCCTCCATGATGTCTTCTAAGCCTCCAAAGGCATGTCTTCATCATCCGGCATGTGGGCCCTGGTATCCATCCTGTGGTCTTCAAGCCCCATGGAAGCCCAAGCTAGGCTTGTTTCTCCTAAACTGTCCACCAACTGGGTCCTGCAAAGACAAATGGATATGCCCTCCAATGATCTCAAGTAAAATGCATCATGATGAGTAAATCAAATCAATAAAAGAGCCATCTAAGCATGTACATCCAAACCACCTCATCAAAATAAACTAATGCTCAAAGACCCTATGCAATTTGCCAAATTTAAGTATGGGAGGGTTGACAAAACGACCTATTGGGTGAATCGTACCTAAAGGGGGTGTTTCTCGAGGGGACCTCCTTCTAAGTCATGTGGATGAGGTATCATGGATGGGGGAAGACTTTTGGGCATGGGGTTCATGACATACAAGGGGTTGTAGTGTCTCACTTATGGGTGCCTTTGTAAAGGGTGTGCTGCACCTTCGTTTTAAATGCAACCTTTTTCCAAGCCCTTTTATTTCCTTTTATTCTTTTAGGATGTTTCCAGGTTGAAGCCAAGGTGGGGCTTCTACCTAAGCAATAAAAACTGTGCCCACCTTGACTTACCCTGGTCACATCATGCTTCCCCAAGTTGAAAACATGTGTGGGGCTTCTACCTAAGCAATAAAAATAGTGCCCACACATGCTCCACCTTGGTTGGCATTTTGTTATTAGTTATTCTTTTACGGGTCCCATTGGTTTCTTATGAGAGACTTTTCATTGTCCTCGGGATCCCTGGGCGAGCATCTAGAAGGTTAATGATCTGGATTTTATCTTTTGCCAGCTACAAGCCTCTGGGCCTTTGGCCCCTTCTTCCCATGAAATGAGGGACAATGCCTTCTTGGGTCAGTACACCCGAAAATCCCAAAAGATAAGGAGATGAGGGGATGAAGTGTGGAAAGTGACAAATATGATCGATAATGGCACGATGAATTGTCAAGAGGAACTGCCAGTATGGTCGAGAATGGCACAATGAATCGTCAAGGGTGACCCACTTACTAGGGCGCAATGTCAACTGCCAAAGTGAAACAAGTAAAAGAGCATAATGTCCAAGCAAATGTTACATAATCAAAAGCAGTAATAGATGCAACAAACTCAAATGCCTCAAATATTGAAAAGACACTCACCATAATACCTGGCTTGTACTTCATGGAGCAAGACCCAATGTCTTCTAGAGGCCAGCTGATGTGCTGGATACCGTTGTGATGAACCTGGAGCTGTGGTGGTGAGGTGGGTCTCTGTCTGTGCAGGTGGACATTGCTGGTCAAGCTATCTCTTGGTACTCCATGTCTGCCTCGAGACATCATCTCCTTAGTTATCCCTAGGAGTTGGGGATAACACGCTTAACCCGGGGGGATTCAAACCGGGCACCTATTGGCATGGAACTAGCCAAGTGCCCAATAACAGTGCAGACAACAGGTCGAGCTAACCCCTTGGGCTATTGAGCAAAAGTTGTCTATTATAAAGGGGGAAATCATATTTTGGACTAGCCTGTTTTACCAAGCCATCACAATTTGTTGTAAGGAACAATAGGCGGGGGGCAACATATTAGTCAATGGTTTCTATATCAGGGATAACACTTACATAGATACAACAGAACTTCTTGCGATCGTTAGGAACTAAATATATTGGAATTGAACTACAAAACCCTCCAAAGAAATGATGATCATAAATGGTTAAAACTTAATAGTGATCTGTAGTAAGTATTTGGAATGCGCATTGTTCCCTTGGAGCAATTTTGAGGTGTTTATGCGGCCTCCCTAATAGTTAGTTACCATTTTATTTCTAATAATTATGTGAGATATAGCATTTGTATTGACAAATTATTGTTGAAACATATTTTGAAATTAAATAGGATAATCAACAATAGATTATTCTATTGTTGAAATATATGTTCCCAACTACATTTCATCTTTTCTCGTTGAATTATAGTTGGGAACATATGGCAATGACACAAGTATGTTAAATATTTCTGAGGTTTCTTAGTTGTTCTTCTTTCCATGTTAACTAGCCATTACTAACCTTTTTTTTCCTTGTAGTGTAATGTTTCTGATATTTCTGTCGTGAATATTATTTCCTGGTAGTGCTTTTCCTGTGACAAAAGTACAATTCTGATTTTTCCATCAAAAGCAATCTAATTCACACTAATCTACTTCGTGTCACCCACACAAAGGTCATTGTCTATTATTTCAAGCATGATCAAGGTGTCAAAAGGGAAATCTACACATGGATGCATAAATGTTATTCGCTCAAACTGAGTAAGCTGGAAAGCATACACTTTCAAGCTTTGTTTTAGGATTTGTTGCTTTATACCTTAGAAATGGGAATTGAATTTGTATAAATATGTCGTTGCTATTTACAGCTACCAAGGATAATAGTTGAGAAGGGTTATATTAAGTGGTACGTTGCATCCACCAAATGAAAGTATGGTGATATTTTGGTGCACCTATATTATACTATTTATGCTAGAAGTGCAATTGACATCATCGTCTATGGAAACAAGTAACAGGAAAGTGCTAGAACTACCTAGTTGCATGGAAAAACAAGTAGAAAGATAAATTAACGGGTAAATATTAGTGATAAGTTTAATGAGACTCATCTATGGTAAAATCTGAAGTTAAAAATAATGTTGAGTAGGACCTAATAAAAGTATAGAAATCTTATAGACCAGGTCTGATAGACAGGGGTCACGAAAGTCCCATACAGTAGTTTTAGTTAAGCCCATTTTACACTCTCAATTAGCTCCTTATGAATAGAGAAATGGTAATTGAAGAAGGAATGCATAATCATAAAATGTTTGCGAGGCAGCGTGGCAAGGTAGATATAAGGATAGACAGCCTTTGTGAGCCCAATGCAATATATGGCTAACATATGCAAAAACTAAATTTAGCCAGATAAGGCTTAAAGAATGACTTACCAAATGACAACCTCAAAGAAAGTTAATTTGCATTATAAGCACATGAAGGTTGTACAGAGAGCATGTGGCATGTGTCCTAGCAGATTCCCACAAAATAACATGGGTTTGTAACTTTGTCTCTCTGGCCTCGAGAACTTATCAAGTGTATGCAAATGCTTTAGGTTTTGTACCCAGGTAGACCTTGGAGCACTGCATCTGACCTCTGTGATACATAGCATCTGTATTATGTAAAATGTGAAATACAATGGAATAAAAAATGGTTCATGAGAAAACATCAGAAAAGCAGATAAAAATGACATAGTATTTTTTCCTTCTCTGCTCTGCAATTCCGTGCACTGCTGCTCAGAAATATCCCACTGAGAAACAATTATGGAACGAACTTTCAAAGCACCGCTACTCTAGTCTCTACCTGCTCTGTTCTTTTTTCTATCTAAGGGTGAACGGATTATGGAATAAAGGCACCTTTTTTGCTCTTTAATAGAATTTGAGGTTTGTGGTCCATGTTGACCATTGACCCTTATTGTTTAAAAGTGGGTCATAAACATGTTTTTTTTTTGGGTTCTTATTGACTATTATTACTTTGATGTTATGTAACAAACTGTCTTTGCCAAGATTTATAGTAGTTCCCTTGAGGCTTGTATCTTAGTTTTTTGAGTTCACCAAAATGTTTGTGTCTTGCATTAGTCTCTGTAGTGGGGCTTAATATGTCATAATATGCGAGCCAATGGAAGTGTTTATTTAAGAAATATTAATCCAACATTAATGGAGCAAGACGGAAATATCAGCAACACAATACACCAGCTCAAATCATTCTCATTACCAAGACAAATATTTATACATGTGCAAGAGCTATCGCATGAAACGATCAGCTCTTATAATCACTCAACAATTTCTCCACAATTTACTCAACTAATATTATCTCACGCTCAAAATATACCTTCAAGATATGACAAAACTAACAACAAATAGATCTAGAATAATCAAATGAGTCAGTAACCCAACATTTCTCCCCCATAAAGATCATTTGGAAAAATTCCAAGATCATCTTTGAATTTGTAAAACTTGTTCTTTGGGATTGCCTTCGTGAAAATATCTGCAAATTGCTCTTCCGTATTGCAATAAATAATCTTGAGCACACCTTGATGAACCAAATCTTGAACAAAATGATACTATATATCAATGTGCTTGGTCTTCTTGTGAAAAGCTGGATTCTTAGACATCTGAATAGCACTTTTATTATCACAAATCAACTGTGTAGTTTGTTCTTTATGCTCATGTAGATCCTCCAAAATTCTTCTTAACCACACTGCTTCACAATGGACTGTAACTGCTGCTTTGTACTCTGCTTCTGCTGTGGAGAGAGAAACTGAAGGTTGCTTTTTAATACTCCAAGCAACTGTTGCTGAATCCATGCTGAACGTATACCCTGAAGTTGATTTTCTATCATCCATGCAGCCTGGGCAATCTAAATCTGTTCAGCCAATCAATTTGAAATCCTCTATGGATCTGTATATTAAACCATAATCAACTGTACCACGCAGATACCTCAAAATTCTTTTTGTTGTTTTCTAGTGTATTTCCCAGGGATCTGACATAAGTATCGATACCATGTTGACTGCAAAAGATATATCTGGTCGAGTTGTAGTAGATCAAACTTCCAACCAATTGACGATATAAAGTAACATCAATTGGATTGGAGTCATTATTTTTGTATAACTTCAACCTGACTTCCAAAGGAGTTGCAGCTGACTTGCAACTCACCATGTCGAATTTCTTCAAAATATCCCAAGTATACTTGGTTTGTGCCATGAAAATAATATCTTCCTTTTTCCATACTTAATGCCCAAGAAATAATGCAACTCATCAAGATTTGTCATCTCAAATTCAGCAATCATATGAGACTTTTGAAACAAATCAAGATTATTCCCTATGTAGATCAAATCATCAACATATAATGCAACCATGAGAATATCTTGTCCTGACTGAAGAATATAGAGATTGGGTTTGGATAAACTCTTAACTAGACCTTGATCCTATAAATACTTATCAATCCTTGAATACCATGCTCTTGGTGTTTGTTTGAGACCATACAAAGCCTTCAACCTGTAAACACGATCTTCTTTACTTGGAATTTCAAAACCTTCAGGCTGCTCTACATAAATTTCTTTATCCACATAACCATTTAAGAAAGTTGATTTAACATCCATGTGACATATTTTCCACTTATACTATGCAACCAATGCAAGTACCATCCTGATTATGTCCAACTTTGCCACTGGAGCAAAGGTTTCTGTATAATCAATTCCTTTGGCAACTAATTGGGCTTTATGTTTATCAATTGTACCATCTGATTTATACATAGTCTTTATACACCCATTTAGTACCAATTACATCCTTTCCTTTGGGTAAAGTGACCAAGTCCCATGTATCATTTTTCACTAAGGCATTAATCTCTATTTTCATAGCTTCATTCCATTCGTTCCTTTTTGATGCTTTTGCATAACTATTTGGGTCATCCATCTTCATTACCTTTAGTCATAAGAGTAAAATTCACAATGCAACTTTGTGATCTTGTAACTCTTTTTTCAAAGTTTCTATCCAACATGTTACTTTCTAAATGTCCTCTAATTAGCCACTTAGGCTTCTTCTTGACTTCATCTGTCTTAGAACTAGATCCATCACCAATTACTACTTCTCCTTGCTTAATTCTATCTGTACATGTTCTGATTGATAAATTCCCCGCTCATCAAATACAACATCTCTGCTTATTATTATCTTCTTTGCTTGAGGATCAAACAACATATAACTTCTAGTTTCTATGCTATACCCAATGAAAATACACTTAATGATTTTATCATCCAACTTCCTTCTCTTTTCTTTAGGGACATGTGCATATGTGATGCATCCAAATATTCTCATGTGTGCAACACTAGGTTTGTACCCTGACCATGCTTCCTCTAGTGTCAAATCCATTACAGCCCTTGTAGGACACCTGTCGAGAGTGTAGACAACTGTATGAACTGCTTCGCCCAAAATTCATTTCCAAGGGACTTTGTTTTTAGCATGCTTCGAGCCATCTCAACTATTGTCCTGTTTTTTCTTTCCACAACACCATTTTGTTGAGGAGAGTATGAATTGGTAAACCCTCGCTTTATTCCATTCCTCTTGCAATAATTCATAAATTCATTTGATTTGTATTCTCCTCTATTATCTGATCTTAGGGTGAGAATTTTCAAACCACTTTGCTTTTCAACCATTTCCTTGAACTCAACAAAATGTTTTAACACTTATGACTTCTCATGCAGAAAGTACACCCATGTTTTCCTGGAATAATCATTAGTGAAGGTAAGGAAATATCGTGCCTTTCCAAAAGACACAATCTCCATGAGGCCACACAAGTTTGAATGTACTAATGCTTGATGCTCTCTAGCCTTCCATGTTCTATTTGAGAAGCTTTCCCTATGTTGCTTCCCCAATATACACCCTTCAAAAAGCTTATTATCAACTTTAATATAAGGAAGTCCATTCACCATGTTATTCTTCCTTAACAACACCAAGTGCTGGAAATTCAAATGTCCCATCCTTAAATGCCAAAGTCTGCTACTCACTTCTTCTATGGCCTTCAAACTGTGTAAGTTACTAGAGGAAAAAGTGAGCTTGAAAATCTTGTCTTCAATCATTTCTCCTCTTGCTACAAATGCATTTTTATTTAACTTATCCATGATCAAACACTCTTTATTATCAAACACTAACTTGTAGTTTTTCTCTATCATCTCTGCTACAAAAGGTAGATTCTTCTTCAATGCTGGTGTCAACAACGTATCATCAATAAACTTCTTCTTTCCATTCAATGATGGGATTGCCACTGTACTTTTCCCTTTAACTTCAGAAGCACTATCATCACCAAATATCACTTTGACAGAATAATTGTCATTTATTCTAGTGAACAATTCCTCTTGAGATGTCATACGAGTTGAACATCACGAATTAATGTACCAAGCCTCACTTTCTTCATTACGTCCATAAAACTTGATATAAATAGCTTCTCATTTTTGGTTTCTTCAACAACAATATTGGCACTTTTATTTTCCATATCACTCAATTTAACATGGCAATCTCTCTCTAAATGACCAAATCTGAGACAATAAAAACATTGTACCCCATGTTTTTCTTGAAATCCATCTCTTCCTCTTCCTCTTCCACGAGATCCTTCTCTGCTTCTTCCTCTAAATTGATTTGGAAATCTTCCTTTGCCTCTTGAGGTGGATGCATTTCCCTAATTGAAATTATGTGAATTCTTTTGATATCTGTTCTGATTCAGAAAACTTTGATTATGAAACTGTCCTCCGCTTCTTCCTCGTCCTCAATATCTTGTGGAAAAAACATTTTCTATGTGCTCACTTGCAGTGCTTTCTTCAACAATTAGCAATTAACCACTCAATTCATCAATTTTCATTGTATTCAAATCTTTAGAAACCATAATATTGATGGCAACCATTTCAAATTTCGGCATAAGACTTCTCAAAATCTTCTCAAGCATCCTTCTTTCTGGAATGTCTTCACCTAGGGTCCTCATTTGATTAACAAGATCTTGTATTTTCGTGATATATTCATTCATTGATTCATTAGCATTCATCTTAAGTTTTAACATTTTCAAATTTGCTTCTTAATGTTTGCAATTTGGCAACTGTTGCACCTTCATATGTATTTTTTAATATATTCCATGTTTGTTTAGATGATTCCGCGACACTGATTTTTGGAAAGATGGATTTGTCACTTGCACTACCTATCAAAGAAAATGCTTCATTATCCTTCTTTATAAGTTCCTTTAAATATTGCTTTCCTACAACATGCAATGCTTTATAATCTTCATTAGAAGGAAATTCATATCCATCTTGCTACAAAAATGCTCCTCCACCGTTGGTCGAGAGGACGATCAATGTTTGCGAATACTATCTTTTGAACCCTAGTCCCTGTAGAAATTTGAGGAACTATGAGGGCTGCCCAACATGCCTGTCTTATGACCACTTGTTGGGCTCTAAGTTTGGTTATGCAAATCTGTCCTTTGCTGCATTTTAAAACAACAAACATGTCTGTATACTTCTGCCCCCAACTGATGGTTATATGCTCTTTTAAGGTGCCCTTGCAAGTAGTTTTAGTAACCAAGTGTTAGCAAATGCAAACCTCAAAACATATAGCACTCCTCTAGGATATTAACAAGCTCCTACTGTTGATTTAAACACTAAGCATACATGAAAAATGAACATAGGTATTTTTGGTCAACATGACCCTGAATAAAACCTCCCCGGGAAAAACCAGTTTAGAATGAAAGTGTATATAAGTGATGTCTAAAGCATGAGATACAACAAGTAATCAAATACAATGGAACCTGTACAATTAGCAAGCTCCTCGCAAGCCTTGCCAAAGGTTCCAAGAAGAAATGCGCCCAAGCAAGTGTGCCCTCTCCCTTTGTTGCCTATCTCACTGAACTGAAGTGCCCTTGATCCTCCTCCGATTGATGAAGAAGCTGTTGTGTGCTACCTCCACATTGATTCTGTTAGATCTGCAATCGTCCAAGTAATGTTAGTGCTTGCTAAGCATGTGCCCTCCTCAAAGCAAAAACACTCACCACAAATAATTGAGGGTCAAAGCCTCCATGAGCCCTCCATGAAAGTAGGCGTCCAAGCTTCCCTCATCCATAGCCTCCATTCTCATCTCAATGCTTTCTCCAAACTCTCAAAGTGAACAAGTGAGTGAAAATGAGCCTCTCATGAGCCTATGCGCCCCTCTTGAACAATCCATAAGGAAACCTAAAGATGGATGGCCTAGAACACTCCAAGCCACATCTAATCAATGGGTGAGATCATCCCAAAAGAATCTCACTTAGAAACCCATTTTCGGTTAAGTTTCCTAAGTTCACTTTATGTCCCTTCATTCACCCACTTGGTGAATAAAATGTCACTTTTGCCTTAAGTGACAAATTTCCACCTTTTTGACTTAAGTGAAGTCAAAGTGGAATTAGACATAAAGTACAAGGTACATAGTCACAAATATTTCCCTCTTGTGGTTAGAGACCCAAAACCACAAGGGGACCACTTCCCAAGGTACACCAAAACTTAATACACCTTCTTATCGAGGAAAGTGTTTATCACCAAGCCCATCTTGTCTCTGAAGTAGACATGCTTACCCCTTGGCAAGGCCTTGGTGAGAATGTCTGCCACCTGCTCATCAGTGAGAATGTACTGAAGCTGTACTGCCCCTCGTTGAATCCAATCTCTGATGAAGTGGTATCTGATATCAATATGCTTCGAGCTATCATGGAACACTAGATTCTTAGAGAGTTTGATACAACTCTGATTATCGCAGTGAATGATAGTCGGAAGCAACTCCTGACCAAATAATTCAACTAACATCTTACCGAAGCCAAATAGTCTCGCAACTGGCCTGACTGGCCGCCATATACTCTGCCTCGACTAAACTCAAAGCAACTAACTTTTCTGTTTCCGGCTGAACCAGGAAACAAGTCCTGACCCCAACCCAAAACAACACCCTGAGGTGCTCTTCTTGTCAATGGCACATCCTACCTAGTTTGAGTTTGTATAGCCAGCCAAACTCACTCCATCCCCTTTGACATAGTCCAGACCATAATCCACTGAACCTGCAATGTACCTCAAAACATGTTTTGCCCCAATCCAGTGAACACTCAGCACCACCATGTACTGGTTGAGAGTGTTCACGACAAAACAAATATCTAGTTGAGTGTTGACCAGATACATCAATGATCTGATCAACTGCCTGTATCTTGTAGCATCCACCAATTGGGAATCTAAAGCGCTAAGCTTCTTCCAGTTGGTGACCATGGGTGTCGACATAGGCTTGCAGTCCTCCATCTGAAATCTGCTCAAGATGTCTGCAACATACTTCCTCTGTCCCAGGAAGATGTGACCCTCTTCTTGCCATACCTCCATGTTAGAATGAAAGAGATGTGCTCGTTTTTTCATAGACAATATAGCAATATTGTCACCCAACCATAGGCACAAAGGCCACCTCGGAGCACCTTAACCTTGACAGGCAGAATAATTCCGGTAGCAGACCAATAGCCAACCAAGGGTAGCGCACCTTTCTCCAAGGGTAGCGCACGAAGCAAGAATAACCAGAAACCAAGTAGAAAGTCCAACCAAAAACCAAAATCCCAGTTGCAGCAGTTGCAACTGCACTCCCTCTCCAAACTTGCGCACCACTAGTCTCTTATGTAGTTGTGAGTGAGTATCAAATGAGCTCTAACACCCTCTATTTATACTTCCGTATTTCACTTGACTGGGTCGACTTCTCTTTTTGGAGGCTAATAACTCAATATTAAATATTCTCTTGAGTCGACTTATCTTCTAGGGTTATTTTCCAACATTATAGGGTTTCTCTTGCTTCTCGAAATATTCTAGTCTTGTCAAATGTTACACGTGGAGGTTAATACCTCCCGCAACTACCATAATATCAACACTCCCTCCTAGCTAGGGAGGTATTAAAAGCAATGGTCTTGAGCACAAACAGAGCATTCAATCGGTAGCATCATTATAGCCACATGCTATCTCATGGTCACGTAGATCAACTCACGAGAAACATCATCACTATCAGTATCATCTGATAGCATCAACTGCATCATCTCTCGAAGCCATACTCCATCTGAGTAATCGAGCATGATGCTGAATAAGTCACTCACTCTACAGAGTGATACAAGGACCATTCTTCTAATCCAGACATATGTCCTAAAAGAATAATTGTCCCAACAGATGCTGAAAGCTACACCATGGGCTACAGAGACCATTCCTACATAAATGTTAGTCTCAGACTATTTTCTATTCGGGTCATATGTACCATAGAGATCCATCTCTACCTATATGCCTTAGAAAATATCGGTCCTGAACCATTTTCCTAATCGGGCCCCAATCTGTGCCTTAGGAAAATACAAGTCCATGATACGTCAACAAACTGTCAACCTAGACCATTCTCCACAGAGAGAATGACCATTCTCCACAGAGAGAATGCCTGTCCACCAACAATCTGTTCTGTCTGGACCATTCTCCGCTTGGAGAATGTCTATCCACCAACACATTGACTATCCATCTAGCTGGCAATCAACTCAAACACTAGTGGTAGTCTCCATGGCACTCAGATAGTAGCATACTACTGCTATAATGCCATCCAATAGAGCACGACTGTGTCTATCCATAGTAGTATACAACTACTATCTAGTGGTACACAACCACTCCTAGTAGTAGACTGCTACTAACCAGTGACACACAATCACTACCAGTGGATTACATCCACCACAGTAGCATACAACTACTATCCAGAGACATACAGTCTCCACAACAATCATATGATTTGATATCAACCTACATAAACAATACCATGATATAAACTGAGTCATCTGGGCCATTCATCCACTCACATTTGTGAGATCTGGAAGAGCATCTGCCGTCGGAAAGTAAAAAAAAACATCAGCCATGGGCTATCTGGACTATTCTTCCCAAGCATAGAAGAATAACTGTCCCTGATTTCTGAGCTTGGACCATTCCTCTGGCACTAGTCATAGTGCAACCTGGAGAGAATGAGTCTACCCTAGGGAATGCTTGTCCCTGATTGTTGAACCTGGACCATTCACCTAATTGGGCCATTCCTCTGGCACTAATCATAGTGCAACCTGGAGAGAACGAGTCTGCCCTAGGGAATCACTGTCCAGACCATTTCCTATGGAAATCACTGTCCTGCACCAACCTCCAAAACGAACCATTCTTCGAAACTGTTCACAACTGTGAACTTCGAAAGAATGACTGCCCAACGAGGCAGACCATTCTACTTGACCACTACTCAGAGTGATTGTCAAGAAGAATGACTGTCCTAGACCATTCCCCTACACTGGCCACAAGGGGAATCACTGTCTATGGTACATTAGTAATCTATCGGACCATCTTCATTACAAAAATGATTGTCCGATCTGGACCATTTTTCGAACTGGAAAATGACTGTTAGTCAGAAATCTTGAACCACTTTCCGAACTGGAAAGGAACTTCCCAACCTGGACCATTTTTTGAACTGGAAAATGACTATCCATAAATCAATAACATATCAGTTCTCCCTCCCAACTTGGGAGTAATGACTTCCTTTTTCAATAAGGAAGTCGTCTCCATGAGCCCCAACTTGTCCCTTAAGTATGCAAACTTTTCATCTTGGACAAAGGCTTTACCAAAATATTTGCTATTTGCTCATATGTGGAGATATACTGGAGAACCACTTCTCCCATCTGGACTTTATCACGGAGAAAAAATAATGCTTGATCTCACTGTGCTTCGACCTGTCGTGGAACACCGGGTTCTCTGAAAGCTTCACATAGCTCTGATCATCACAATATATCACGGTCGAATTCAACACCTGATCGGACAGTCCAGAAACCAACTTACGGAGCCACACTGCTTCCGTACAAGCATCACAAGCTACAATATACTCTGCTTCTGCAGTGTTGAGTGCAACAAACTTCTGTTTCCTGCTAGCCCATGACATCGTGGCAAAGCTCAAACTGAAACATATCCAAGTAGCACTTCTTCTGTCATCTGCACTCCCTGCCCAATCTGAATCGATAAATCCATGCAGCTGTATATCATAACTCAAACGTCCCACAAGGCAAATATCCGACTGAGTATTCTCTAAATACATTAACGAGCCAATCAATTGTCGATAAAGAGATGGGTCTACTTGGATCAAAGACTCTCAACTTCTTCAGATCTGTCATCATGGGAGCTTGCCATGGATTGGCAATCCATCATCCCGGACTTCTAAAGAACCATTTCAATATACTTCCTCTGTCATAGGAAGTTTTCACCACACTTCTGCTGTACATGAGAGGCTCTGCACCAAGTTTGCTTGAATCCATACAAGGTCTTCTTCCATTTGCATACAAGGGTCTCTTTCTAGTATACCTCAAAACCTTGAGGTTTCTCTACATACACTTCTTCTTCAATTACTCTGTTGAGAAGAACAATCTTTACATTCATCTGATGTAAACTCCAACCCATGGATACTGCAGGAGATACAATGGCTCAGGTAGAGGTATGTTTGGAACAAGCTATCATCTTCTGGGAGAACCCTCTAGCCCTGAGTCTCGCCTTGTATCTATCAATGCTCAAGTCTTTTTCACAATTTCTTACATACATTGTTCTTCATCACAGCTTCCTTCCATTCCTTTTGCTTGACTGCTTCTAGTGGGTTCAAACTGGTTCAATTGGTTGTTCTGACTTTTCTTTCTTTTTTGGAATCTTCACGTTCTTCCTCATGTTACTCTTCAATGTTGGAGTCCATGGAATCTTCTATAGATTACATGCCCTTCTTTCCTGAAGGCTCCAACTTTTTCCTTCCGCCATAGGAACATAAATGTAGATGGACAACCAAGGATATTCAAGGCTTCTTTTCAAATAAGACTTCTTCTAGAGTCAAACTGAACACGTGCTGCTTATCATGGCTACTACTTCCAATGAAGAACATGGATAGATACTTCATGGTATTCATGGATTCTTCAATGGATCATATTGTTGGGGATTAGCTCCCTCTTAATCCCAACTTCATGCCTGAATGAGCAATATGCATGCTCTTCTTTTGGAATTCTGTGATCAACTCCCTCCATCTGAGAGAGTCCATGCTTCCGTTTGTTGCATCTCTCTTTGCTTCCTGCAAAGTGTCACAAGCTTGTTCTGGTTTCCTTTTGATTTCTGACTTCCTTCGAGTCTGACTCCTCTGAGTCTCTTTAAGTTTGTTTTTATCTTTTTTGATTGCTACCCAGCTGGTAGTTGTGTGACGTGTCATCCTTGTAAACTTCTTCTATGACAGCTTCCGCAAGGATTGTTCATCACAAGTGTACATGCCTGGAACAAGAACAACAAGAACAAACAAGAAATATCTATCTAGATGAGATGTTAGTTCAACTTGCGAACAAGTACAATAAGCATCTATATCAATAGTATTCATATTCTGTCGAGTACTCATTGCACCCAGCAATAATATAATCTTTCAAAGACTGCTTTCACAATTTGTAATGTAGCAATTATCACCCTTGATATACACAAATTTGAAGCTTAACAATTTAAGCAAACCTGGAACCAATGTTACAAGAACCGAACCGGTCATCGAACTGGTCGAGCCCAAAAACCGGAACCGAATCGGAACCGGAAAAAAACTGGATCAAAAAACTGGTCACTAAAAATACATAAAATATTCAAATTTTCGAAAAACAAATACATATTCATGTGCATCCATGTGAATCCAAACCATTATACACAAATTTGCAAAGTTTCTCATATATATTCATGTGCATCCATGTGAATCCAATTCCAGAATCCAGATTCCAAACCATTA
>JASDQU010104519.1:323758-381231 GCA_032191745.1 Picea mariana
GAATCCATGCTGGATCCTTCTTGTCTTTAGGAGCCATGGAAACAAATAAAAATCTGCAAATAAAAGCCCTATGTGTTTTAAGTTTTAAGTTTTAAATTTTAATTGCTAGAGGCTAGAGCTTAGGAAAAAAGTTGAAAACAACAATATTTTTTTTGTATAAAAAAACAACATTTTTAAGGGGAGTAAGTGCATAGTTTACAATGTACATACCCTGAAAACAAGCTCCAAATCTGCCCAAGAAATAAGCTCCAAATCTGTCCAAGATATATGCTCCAAAATAGCTCCAAATATGCTCCCAAATTCGACAAAATAACTCTCCAAATAAACTTCAAGAAAAGAGGCAAAATAACTCTCCAAATGAGCCCAACAATCACCTCTCCAAAGCAGCCTAGCAACCTCTCCAACTCAGCCCTACAATCAACTCTCTAAACTCAAGAAAAACCCTTAGCTCAAAAACTCAAGAGAAGCCAAATGAGTAGTGTGAGTGAAAGAGAGGGGGTTGGGTTGGCCTTATAGCTTCATTAGGGGCTCTAGACAATTCTAGAAGCTTCCCATGCATGCCCCCAACCCTAATTTAAAAAAAAAATAAAAAAATCCCTCACTTTTATGCCCGCGGCCTCATTGGCAAAAAAATCCGGTTCCGTACGGAACCGGTCTGGAGCGGTTTGAGGGGCTGGTTTGAACCGGTCTGGGTCTGGAACCGGTCGAACCGACCGGTTTTGTCGGTTCCGGTCCGGTTCTTGTAACTATGCCTGGAACCTGAAGCCTCAACTGCTATGGAGGGTGCGCTTGTTCCTCTGAATGCACTGAATCTAAGATTACAACTTGGACAAGATCTCTAGTACTTTCCTTGCAAACACACTCATGTTTTGCTAGATGATATAGCATATACAAGTGCATACCTTTTAAGTCTTGTAGCATCGTCCAACTTGTCTTCCAAGCTGAAACTAGATACCATCTTGACAAGAAGAGATTAGGAAGTCAATCAGAAGATTCAATGATTAGAACAAGCTAGAAACTCTAAAATTTCAACTTTGACCACAAAATCAATTTGACCAGAAGTCAACCTTTGACTTTGACTTTGACTAGTCAACCTTTGACTTTGACCAATCAAACATGGACTTTGACTTTGAGCAAAAATTCAAATTTGACGATTTTGCTAGTTGAGGGTACCAAGAGGTGGGCTAGGCTAGGGCGTATTAGGATGTTAAGGAATCATGTCAAACGCTTCATCAGAAGTGCTCGAACACATGGGTTAGGGTTTGTTGCAGCTGCATAATCAGAAAACCTAGCTGCAACTGTAACTGGTGCCACAACGAGCTTAAAAAATAACTTCCCAATCTATCTTCCAGTGGTTAGACTGTGTGGAGATAATGTGGGCCCATAACTTGTTAGAATGAAAGAGATGTGCTCGTTTTTCCATAGACAATATAGCAATATTGTCACCCAACCATAGGCACAAAGGCCACCCCCGAGCACCTTAACCTTGACAGACAGAATAATTCTGGTAGCAGACCAATAGCCAACCAAGGCTAGCGCACCTTTCTCCAAGGGCAGCGCACCAAGCAAGAATAACCAGAAACCAAGCAGAAAGTCTAAATCATAACCAAGAGAAAGTCCAACCAAGAACCAAAATCCCAGTTGCAGTAGTTGCAACTGTACTCCCTCTCCAAACTTGTGCACCACTAGTCTCTTCTGCAGTTGTGAGTGAGTGTCAAATGAGCTCTAGCGCCCTCTATTTATATTGCTCTATCTCACTTGACTGGGCCGACTCCTCTTTCTGGAGGCTAATAACTCAATATTAAATATTCTCTTGAGCCGACTTGTCTTCTAGGGTTATTATCCAACGTTTTAAGGTTTCTCTTGCTTCCCAGAATATTCTAGTCTTGTCAAAGGTTACACGTGGAGGTTAATACCTCCTACAACTACCATAATATCAACACTCCAGGCCCAAGAAATAGTGCATCAACCCAATATTAGTCATCTCAAACTCTGATGCAAAACTCATCTTGCACTCAACTATGAGATGCTCCACTCCCGTGATGAACAAGTCATCCACATACAAAATGAGAATAAGTGTGTCCTCGCTTCTAATGATGTAATAGAGGTTAGGTTCAACATCGCTCATCTCAAACCCCATCTGAAGCAAATACGAGTCAATGCATGAATACCAAGCTCTGGGAGCTTGCTTCAAACCATACAGTGCCTTTCTCAGAAGGCACACGTGAGACTCTCTCTGACACACCTCAAACCCCTGTGGCTGCTCAATGTACACCTCCTCCTCATTAAAGCCATTGAGAAATGCGGTCTTTACATCCATCTGAAGTATCCTCCAACCCATCTCTGTCGCTATGGCAATAATACTCCGAATTGAACTGTATCTCGCAATTGGTGCGAATGTCTCAATATAATCAACTCCCTCTACCTGAGAGAATCCATGCGCCACAAACTAGGCCTTGTGTTTCTCTATGCTGTCGTCTGCAACATACTTGTTCTTATACAACCATCTAGAAGTCACAACTGACTTCCCCACTGGCCTTGACACCACCTCCCATACATCATTGCGCATAATGGAGTCATACACCTCTAGCATGGCCTCTCGCCAAACGTGTTGGTCAAATGCTTGCACAAATGTTGTGGGCTTTGCATCTGTGATGCTCGTCACCATCGCCAAGTAGGACCCAAGCCTCTCTGGTGCTCTGCTCTCTCTGCACAATCTCTTGGGCTCTCCTACATTCTCCTTGGCTTCCTTCAGGTTCTCCTGGAACCATCTCTGTTTCCTCTTCCCTGTAGTAACCAAAGGAGAAGTAATATCTCCGCGCCCAAGAGTCTCCGCATCAGATCTAATCCCAACACTCTGAGATCCTGAAGCCTCTGCACCCTCTGCCTGAACCCTCTGCAACTGTGAACCTGAAGCTGTGCAAGGTGACCCTGCCATCCTTGAAACTGGTGCACTCGACACATGAGGCTGTGTTCCCTCTGAAACATCAATTTGTGTCTCCGGAAACTCCTCAATACCGTCTCTCACTCAAGAGACCTCCTGAAAGCTCTACCCTCCTCAAATCTAACAACTTTGCTCACACCCCTCTCCACTGTGATGGAATGTAGATCCGGTAGGCCTTTGAGACCTCTGAGTAGCCAACTAGAATCCCCTGCTGGGCTGTGGGGTCTAGCTTTGTCCTCTTCTCTGCGGGGATATGAGAGTATGTCTAGCATCCAAAAATATTGATGTGCTCAACATCGGGCCTCCTACCAGTGAAGGCCTCCTCAGGAGTCTTCTTCCCCAAAACTCTGTGGGGACTCATGTTCTGTAGATAAACTGCAGGAGCACTCACCTCAACCCAAAGGTATAAAGGCAAAGTCTGATCATGCAACATAGATCTCACTACACCTGTAATGGCCCTGTTCTTCCTCTCGGCAACCCCGTTATGCTGGGGTTGTAAGGCACGATCATCTGTTTTCTGATCCCTGCATGGGTACAAAAGTCCACAAACTCTGTGGAGGCATACTCACGTCCATTGTCTGATCGCAAGACCTTGATCCTCTTTCCTGTCTGGTTTTCTACAAGAGCTTTGAACTCTTGGAACCTCTTGAAGACCTCATTCTTGGTCTTTAGGAAATAGATCAAGGTCTTCCTTGAGTGTTCATTAATGAATGTGAGATAATACTCACAACCACTCAAGGATGTACGAGACATAGGCCCACACACATCTGTGTGTACTAAATCCAGTATCCTAGCTGACCTGCTGTCACTGTTGGGGAAAACATCCTTAGTAAACTTACGAAGCGCACACCCTTTGCACACATCTTGAGCTCTAAATTGAATTGTCGCACTCCTGCCACAACCTTTCTCAGCCCTCCAAGAGCCCCCTGATGAAGGTGAGCCATCCTTCGATGCCACAACTCACACAATTGACTATTGCTATCGCTACTCGCTGTCAAAGCATGCAGGGGCTGAAAAAGCAACCTGTATAGTTTACCATCCCTCACTCCAATCACCTGCCCTGAGGTGAGACGAGATCCCTTAAGGTGTATGAGGACCTCTGTCCCTCTAAGGACACCTCAAGACCCCTATCCTGGAGGGTGGAAACTAATATCAGATTCTTCTTCAACCCAGGGACGTACAACACATCCCTGAACGAAATGGGTGCCATATTCTTCCTCTGGAAAGTAATATTGCCACACTCAACAACTTTGATGATGGTGTCATCACCAAGAGCAATCTCCATCTTGACCTCTCGAACTATGAGGTTAGTGAAGTGCTCTCTAACACCAGTCATGTGGCTCAAAGCCCCGTTGTCTATATATCAAATGCTAGGTGTCGTCTCAATCGAAGTGCAACAAATAAGGAGGGCACACTCCCTCTCAAACTGTGCCTCAAACTTTGTCTCATTTGCTGTAGCTACTGTACCACTCGACCTCTTCTTCCTGTTGGGATACTCTCCAACATAAGTGCGCCATCTTCTTACAAGCAAAGCACTTCACTTTGCTCATATCCCTCTTCTACCCACTTCCACTCTCCCGTGGCTTGGCCCCCATCTTGGGACCCTGTCTAGCACCCTTGCTGACCTACTTCTTGCCCTTTGTCCAAAGAGCAAGATCCTCATCACCCTTAGATATACGCTGCTGTCTTGAAGATCCAGAGATGCATCTCAGCTCCTCCTGAATGAAGTCGTCCCAAAGTCTCTCCCAACTAGGCATGACCTCCTGGGCCACAATGCCTTGCACAAATGAACCCCAAGGTTTGGAAAAGTTGTTGAAGGCTGTCCTCACCAAGAAGTCTGGATCCACAATCTCTCCGACTGTTGCTAAATCATCTCGAATCTGTGTAAATCTGCCAAGGTATGAAGTCACCGAATCAGACTTGAGCAACTGAATGCCCCTGAGCTTCTCCTGCAGAACCATCTTCAGGTTCTGATTGGGACTCTGGTAAAGCTTGCACAATGAGACCCACATCTCAAAGGCATAATCCTTCCTAGTCAAATGGGGTATGACGTGGTCTCTCACTGCATTACAGATAGTCCTCTTAGCCTTGGTGTTCCTCTTCCTGAACTCTGCTATTAGCAAGGGAGCAGTGACAGGAGGAAGAACCACTGGAGCTTGAACTATATCCCATAGTTCAAGATCCTCCAAGACGAATATAGTCCTGGTCTTTCAAAGGGACCAGTTGCTAGCTCCGGCTAGCCTATCCTCTGCCCTCATCTGAGACACCGACATGGCTGTCCACTGAAACTCACACTGATGCTACACACTGCAAAAGAGTACAGCCTCAGTCCTGTCAACACAGGTGTGAAAAGAGGCTGTCCAAATACAACCTCACTCCTGTCAACACAGGTGTGAAAAGAGGCTGTCCAAATTGTCCAAAACAGTCCCACAAAACTGCCCACTGTATGCTCTACAAATCAGCAAAACTTAGCCACCAAGGTTCTGATACCATGTAGAAATTTGAGTAACTACGAGGGCTGCTCAACAGGCTTGTCTTATGACCTCTTCCTGGGCTCTAAGTTTGGTTATGCAAATCTGTCCTTCGCTGCGTTTTAGGACAGCAAACAGGTCTGTATACTTCTGCCAAGAATACTGCCCCCAACTGATGGTTATATGCTCTTTTAAGGTGCCCTTGCAAGTAGTTTTAGTAACCAAGTGTTAGCACATGCAAACCTCAAAACATATAGCACTCCTCTAGGATCTTAACAAGCTCCTACTGCTGGATATAAACACTAAGCATACATGAAAAATGAACACATGTATTTTTGGTCAACATGACCCTGGATAAAACCCCCTCGGGGAAAACCAGTTTAGAATGAAAGTGTATATAAGTGATGTCTAAAGCATGAGATACAACAAGTAAGCAAATAAAATGGAACCTGTACAAGTAGCAAGCTCCTCTCAAGCCTTTCCAAAGTTTCCAAGAAGAAATGCGCCCAAGCAAGTGTGCCCTCTCCCTTTGTTGCGTATCTCATTGAGCTGAAGTGCCCTTGATCCTCCTCCGATCGATGAAGAAGCCCTTGCACACAAACAAGCTGTTGTGTGCTACCTCCACACTGAATCTGTCAGATCTGCAATTGTCCAAGTAATGCTAGTGCCTGCTAAGCATGCGCCCTTCTCAAAGCAAAAGCACTCACCACAAATAACTGAGGGTCAAAGTCTCCATGAGCCCTCCATGAAAGTAGGTGCCCAAGCTTCCCTCATCCATAGCTTCCATTCTCATCTCAATGCTCTCTCTCAAACTCTCCAAGTGAACAAGTGAGTGAAAATGAGCCTCTCATTAGCCTATGCGTCCCTCTTGAACAATACATAAGGAAATCTAAAGATGGATAGCCTAGATCACTCCAAGCCACATCTAATCAATGGGTGAGATCATCCCAGAATAATCTCACTTAGAAACCCACTTTGGGTTAAGTTTCCTAAGTTTACTTTATGTCCCATGAATAAAATGTTACTTTTGCCTTAAGTGACAAAATTCCACCTTTTTGACTTAAGTGAAGTCAAAGTGGAATTAGACATAAAGTACAAGGTACATAGTCACAAATATTTCCCTCTTGTGGTTAGAGACTCAAAACCACAAGGGGACCACTTCCCAAGGTACATCAAAATTCAACAGTCCCATGCGGAAGATTGCTGGATTGTTACTTTCTAGGCTTCTTACCTGACTTGGCGTCACTAATTCAACAAAGTCTTCATTTAATCTTTGACTATGAAATGAGGCTGAACCAGATTGTGTCCGTACGCTGCCGTACACCAAATCGCGCGCCAAAGTGCAAATTGCATTAGTATGGCTTGGGTGTTCATACAAGATAAGCTTCTAGGCTAAACATGCCAGCAGTGAGATGAAGTCTTTGACACTCGCTCTGATACCAAATGAAGAAATATTAAACTAGCATTAATGGAGCAAGACGGAAATATTAGCAACACAATACACTAGCTCAAATCATTCTCATTACCAAGACAAAAATTTATACATGTGCAAGAGCTATCACATGGAACGATCAGCTCCTATAATTACTCAACAATCTCTCCACAATTCACTCAACTAATATTATCTCACTCTCTAGGTATACCTTCGAGATATAACAATACCAACCACAAATAGATCTAGAATAATCAAATGAGTCATTAACCCAACATTTGTATCTGCTTTTCCTTGGTTTGTGTGAATGGAAACTTGTATTAGGTGTATATTTATGGTTTATAGAAAATTATAAATTATTAGTTCAATGATTCCATGGCATATTTCTAAACATCACCTACTGGGGCATATGTCTAAATCTCATCAAGTGCGGAATATTTATAGTTATTGTCTCTTACTAGATTTCACTGGCATATTTCCAGCTTATTTTCTGTCTTGTCATATTTCCTATCAATTGAAAATTTGTCTTGACATGGTTTCCTTTCTGTAAATTTTTATTTTATGTTTCTGTTGCTTCCTGTTGGAATAAACTCCCTGCAATGGTGTACGAGCATTGTTTTTGGCATTGTGAGAGCATCATCTATTTCTGCTGCACTGTCTGACAATATTGCGTTTTGCAAAGGTTGTACTCTAAGATAATATCATCTGTGTATTTTGCTCAGAAAAAACCACAATTTGTTTGGCCTAACTAGTTCTAGGTTAGAATAGGATTGGTCATCTTCAATTGGCAGTTAACCTTATCTATATGGATGAAACATTTGAGAGAAGAGGACTAGAAATCACTGGATCAGTAGTTCCTCTGGGTTATATGCTAGCTGTTTAATTTAATGTGAAGGAAGTGCAGTGCTATTGGCTAGGTAGTGTATGAACTCGACCAACTATCATAAATAGATAACGCTATGAATGATTACCCTTTTATTAATCTCAAGGATCCCATCTCCTGATGTTTGGCCACCAGCCAAAGTGAAGCGATTGCCCAGACCCAAGAGCACATATATATTGACCCTATATTCATATTAGGGGTGCTTCAAATACAGCCAATTTGACAAAAACGAGGCCATGTACCTTGTGCTCTGGATCAGTATCTCCTTAGGGTTATATGCTAACTGTTTAATTTAATGTGAAGGAAGTGTAGTGCTATTGGCTAGGTAGTGTATGAAATTGACCAACTATGAATGATTACCCTATAGTGAATGATTGACCAACTAGGTAGTGTATGAAAGGGTAATAGATCACACTATGAATGATTGCCCTTTTATTAATATCAAGGATCTCATCTCCTGATGTGTACCTTGTTCTCTGGATCAGTATCTCCTTAGGGTTATATGCTAACTGTTTAATTTAATGTGAAGGAAGTGCAGTGCTATTGGCTAGGTAGTGTATGAAATTGACCAACTATCATAGACTCATAAATAGATCACACTATGAATGATTACCCTTTTATTAATATCAAGGATCCCATCTGCTGATGTTTGGCCACCAGCCAAAGTGAAGCGATTGACCAGACCCAAGAGCACATATATATTGACCCCATATTCATATTAGGGGTGCTTCGAATACAGCCAATTTGACAAAAATGAGGCCATGTACCTTGTGCTCTAATTTATTTGTTTAAGGGCTGTTCTCCATTGCACTTACACTCTGTGCCCCTGTGCTAGAATGCCTTAGAATGAAATCAATTAGATAAATGTCTAGGGCGTGTAGGTGTTTGAAGAAAATCCAATTGATGGGATGCTTTAAAATCTATTAGTCCTTCAAAATCCATACCATTTCCAAAGCGTGTACCTATTTCCCTATTCCAGCATTGCTACGACCTTATTTAACTTATTGCAGATTAAAAATATTAGGAGATGCAGCAAGGACATATAGATGTATAAGTAGGAAGGAGATTTTTGTTATGTCAAGAGAAGCTGGGTGTGGTACAGCCCAGGTGGGGAAAATGTTCAATACTTGGTGTGTGTGCTTTCGTGTGATGCTAGATATTTTATTTTTCTTAAGTACTATTACGTCAAAATAAATAAAATAAATAAATTGCTGATGTTGTGTTTATCAAACCATATTTAAACATCTTAACCTTGGATCCATCACAGATTGAAGGGATTAAAATACGCTTAATAGATCTGCAGTGAAGATGGATCTATACTTCTTAAGTGGACCTTAAAGATGTAGGGGCAGAATTTTCAAAAATAAACAGTTGTTTCTTTATTGTTTTATTAATCCTCTCTCTCTCTCTCTCATTTTATTCATCCATACCTAATTAAAAAAAATGGAAAAAGCATTGTGTTTACTATATGGATGTTGGATAATCTTGATTTGTTGTAACTCGTTTTTGGTCCTAGTGCTTTACCTTCATACACCTTGTGTGGTCGGAACTTGGTGTTGGGGGCTAGGTTATATGCCCTAACTCATATATTTGAGACTAAGCCTCATTTGTACATAAGCAAGTGGAGAGAATTGATCCATACGATCATATATTAAGGGGTATTTATTTTACCTGTACATATCTCGTGTACTTGGGTTATTTTTCTGTATGTGATTATTAAATGCTTGGGTTTTGCTAATCACACATTAATCATTTAGTGCCTTACAATTTCTAACATCGTATCAGAGCCTTGGCATGAAAAATAACTTACATTTTGATGACATTATCTTCATAATTATATCTCAGATTTTTGTGCAACTTCTTCTATTTGAAAGAAAATATTTAGAGCTTTCCAAATTGGGGTCATAATGGAGGTTTTGAGCAATATGGAAGGAGATATGGTTTCTGAAAGTTGACCTTCTAAAGTAGATCATATTGTCCATGAAAAAGAGTGATTTGCTTTGTGGCAAGAACATCTCATTGTTCAATTCTCGTTCAATTCTCTGATTGAGTTCGCTCCAATGCCATTTGAAAGAAAATTTCGAGGTCTTTCTAGAAGGGGGTTTGAAATAAATTTTCTGAACACTATTGAGGGAGATATGACCTCTGAAAGTTGGCCTTCTGAAAATGCCCATTTTTTTGACTAAAAACAACGATCTGTCTTGTGGCAAGGATATCTCTCTACTTGGGGGTTTGATTGAGTTTGCTCCAGTGCCATTTGAAATTAAGTTTCAAGCTTTAACTAGAAAGGGATCACAATAAAGATTATGAGTTGACCTTCCATAACTGTGTACTTTCAGAACTATCCAGTTTGCTGATAGAAAACAATAAGTTGCATTGTAGAAAGCTTTTCCCCATACTCCGACATCCAATTGTCGTGTATCAAGAGGGAATTGAAAGAGCACTTAGTGATGCATTTTCATCAAAAACTTCAGGGCATTTGGAGTTGAGGTATGCTATTTTTGACACGATAAATGCAAAGTTTTAAAAACTGACTTTATAAAATGGAGATTATTTTTTACCTTTAGAATAAATGCAATTTATTCATCTTTGGGGGGGATATCTATCTTTTAAAGGCTATTTTGCATTTTTTTTTGCATTATCTTCCTTTTTTTTAATAGGATCATACATTTTTCCGTTTTGCACCTTTGCAGGGGTCCTCACATTTTACCCCATCCAAAGACTTTGCAACGTAACCCCACCATATTGATAGATAGTTACATAGTATACATATAATTTTTAGATTTCTTCTACTATCGTTGACCTGGATGAAGAAGAATGCCTCTTGAAAGGCTGAGGAAGAGAAATTGATTATTGTACCCTCTAAAGATCATGATGAAAGATAAAGAAGAAATCGAGTTTCTCCCTTGTAGGTGACTAATGCTAAGCTTCATAATGAAGTTACTTCATTGCAAGATACTATTGTTCAACTTCAAAATCGGTTTATGTCCTTGAAGGAGTTCAAAGTCCAACTTCATGATGAGGTCAATTTTTTGTAGGACTCTATTACCCCGTGTTGCGAAGACATTGTACAACTTTGGAGTAATAATGTTCATCTTTCTAATGAGTATAAGTACTTGAAGAATTATTATGACCTCATATTTCCAATGTTGGAGAGAAGCAATAATCCATACAAACTACAACACCTTGTACAAGAAGTATGTGATTTAAAAAGTACTAAAGGTACGTTAGAAGATTGTATTGACAATTGGAAATTTATGTTTTTTCTACTTTTGGGAAGTATGATAAACTTGTTGAGAGTTGCCTGCATCATATTAATATTAATGAACTTGAAGAAACTCATACTAATGACATTCAAATACTTTTGAATGAATAAAGGAGACGAGACATATTTGATACATCACAAAAGGACATCCATTCTTCTTTTGATGCATCTTTTCATGCACCACTGGCTACCCTTGGGCCATTTCCTTTTGATTTTGAGCAACATGCTAGAGGCATTGGTTCCAATCTACTTCATTAAATGGGTTATACAAGAAGCAGACTTGGTAAACATGGACATTGTATTTTTACTCATATTGACTTTGAGATGAGACTAGTGAGAGTAGGCCTTGGATATTTTGAGATTTCGTCACTAGATTTAAGTCAGTTTTGTTGGAGTTACTTCACACACACCTAAGTTTTTTTTTTCCTAAGGTTTTTCCTTGTTTATTAGTCATAATTAGTCATTATCTAGTCTCCTATATTTTAGGGGAGAATATTCCACCTGGAGAATATTCTCTTTCAATTCACACTTCAGTTTGACTAGTTGAGTTGAGTTTAGATGCTGCATTGGTTTTCTCACCATGCAACATTGAGATCATCACCATGCTAATTCGACCTTGCCTTGGTTTTATCACCAGAGTGGCGCAATACCTTGATTCCCTGAGTTAACTCCTCACTACTCTCTGTTCAGTCAGTTAACTGAAGACTAGTTGACTAGTTAACTCGACTAGGTGGGAGTTCACTCTCGTAACTGCCTGAGAGACTAGACTAGGTGACAGTTCACTCCCGTAACTGCTGGTGTGTGTCCAGATCACTCTAGACCATCACTATGGCGCATTGGTTCTCCTCCAGTGTGCATTCATTGAGTTATACAGAGTATATCATGTGTAAATTATTCATTATTCACAACGGTTAATGAGAATTCTTTCATTCTTTCTCTCCTTCTTCTTCTTTCTCAAATTCTCTCTGCAAATGTGTGTATTATTGTTTAGCTAGATTTATTCTGTTCAGATTCAACACATTTACATGGTATTAGTGCTGACAGACTGCTAAGCAAAAACTGCACCAAGTTTTTTTGCATGTACAAGAGATTGAAGACAGCGGAAAGATGGATTTCCCAAAAGAATTCATTCTTACACCTTACAACTATTTTGCATGGAAGGAGAAAATATCCATACATCTCCGAACCAGAGGGTTGTACAGGTTAACCTTGAATACAAATACAGAACCGACATCAGCCATAGAAAAATCCAAGTACTTAAATCGCATGGATGAGACACTCATAACAATTTGTAGTGTTATTTCTCCCAATCTCCTTTTTCACATATCTTCCTGTAAGACTCCCAATGAAGCCTGAACCACCTTGGAAGGGCTCTTTGGAAAACATGATGAGATGAGTGGAAACATGCTGGAGGTGGAGTTGTTCACATTGGATTCAAAAAGCTTCGACAATATCCAAGATTTCTTTACAAAATTCAAGGATTTACTGTCGCAACTCAAAGCTTGCGGGGTTGATAAATCGAAGGAGGAGAAACAAATGGTTCTCACCATTCTCTCCAAGCTTGGTCCTGAATTCTTTGTATTCGTATCCACATTCCATTATGTCAAATTCGCCTCAGGAGCCACTTGGAAGATGCCTTCTCTTGAGGACTTTATCGAATCCCTGACACAAGAGCAAGCCAAGCTCATCAACATGGGCACAATCAAAGGCCCAAGGGCTCATGCACTCACTGTGCATGATGGCAACCACAAATATCATAAATCTAAAGATAAAGATAAACGAAAAGCTCATGCACATCCGAAGAAGGAAGGGTACAGAAAACCCTTCACCGATGCCTCTGGATCCAAAGGGGAAAAGGGAAGAAAAGGGGAGAAATGCATATACTGTCACAAAGTATTCCATTCGGAATTCGCATGCATGCAAAAGCAAATAGATCTGATGTCTCAAATACTTCAGCAACACAACCTTGGAGATCGCATCCCCGAGGGTGCAAAGAAGAAGAAGCTAGAAGATCCAAATTCCAAGAAGGACAATTCTAGCCATGCCTTGATTGCAATCAACTCCCCTCCGGATGCTTGGATCGTTGATTCAGGAGCATCATATCACATGGCTGTATCAGAAGCAGTCTATTCTTCTTTGGATGCATGCAAAGGTCCTTCTACTCTGATGGGGGACAACTCTTTTGTCGAAGTCACCGGCAAAGGAAGGATTGAACTCACCAACAAAAGCTTCGAGAATGTGTTGAATGTTCCCAAACTTTCTGTCAACCTTCTCTCCATGTATCAGATGACGAATTCCGACACCGGAAAGAAAGTCATCTTCACACCAAATTCCATGGACATCTACGACATGCAAACCAACTCCAAGGTTGCTACCGGTGAGGTAAATCATCAATCTAGATTGTATACTTTTTCTTATTTCATTGAACCTGATTCTGCTTTACTGCTTACTCATGCTGATGAAAGTAGTAGGATATGGCACGAAAGGTTTGGACATTTGAATTTCAGATACATGCAACAGCTTAGCAAGCACAGATTGGTTGATGGTCTACCAGACATCCATTTCTCCAAGGGAGTATGTGAGGGATGTGTTCTCGGAAAACACCCTCAAGAGAAATTCGGCAAAGGAAAGTCTTAGCGAGCTTCCACACCTTTAGATCTGATTCATAGTGACCTTATGGGTCCCTTTCCGCATCCATCCATCAACAAAGTGAGGTTTGTTCTCATTTTTGTTGATGATTTCTCATGTTTTACTTGGATCTACTTTCTCAGGCAAAAATTCGAGGTCTTTCAACACCTCAAAGATTTCAAAGCTCTGGTTGAGACACAGTCCAGAAAGAAGATCAAAGTCCTCTGAACTGATAATGGGGGAGAGTATGTGAATCATGAGATCCACAATATTTTCCATGAGGCAGGGATTTAGTTGCAGCACACAGTTCCCTATACTCCGCAGGAAAACGAAGTTGCTGAGCTGAAAAAACAGATCTCTAAAGGAGATGGCATCTTGCATGCTGTATGCAAAGTCTCTACCACAGAGACTATGGGCCGAAGCACTTAATTGTGCAACATACATCCAAAATAGATCTCCCCATAGATCTGTCAAGGATAAGACCCCCTACGATGCTTGGAGCTGGCTCAAACCGGAAGTGACCCACTTTCGCATTTTTGGTTCACGTGCATGGGCCCATATTCTCTCTGAAAAGAGGAAGGCACTTGATCCACAGAGCACTGAGTGCATTTTTGTTGGATACCCTGACGGTGTGAAGGGATATCGACTTATTGATCTTTCCTCGGATCGACTCATCATTGAGCGTAGTGTGCAATTCGAGGAAAGTGTCTCGCATGTACCTCAACAACCGCATCCAGACACCTTCACTCTTCCACCTGTTCGAGATGACGAGCATGCACATGTCGACTCTTCTTCAGACGAGAGCTCTGATTCAGAGGACTCAGATGATTCAGATTTAGAGTCTGCACAGTCGGATGCAGAGTTAGAGCATCCAGATGCAGTTGCAGAGCTAGAGCAGAGGCCCAAGTGACAGACTACTCTTCAGGCTGCAGGGGATCTCGTTGGTGATCCAACCGATACTAGGAGGACTTGATCTGATTTCGAGGAGCCTCCTGTTGCACTCACTGCCACTGAACCATTGCCCTCTGGGCATCTTTTCTTGGTTCAGTCTTCAGATCCACAGTCTTATGGCGAGGTTGTTGGAAATCCCTTTTGGGAATCTGCCACGTAGGAGTACAACTCCCTCCTCGAGAACCGGACTTGGGATCTGGTTCCCCTTCCTTCTGGGAGGAAACTTGTCAGATGTAGATGGGTCTACAGGACCAAGAGTGCAGCAGATGGACAGATCAACAGAGACAAAGCCAGGCTTGACGCCAAAGGCTTTCAACAGGTTCATGGTATTGACTATGATGAGAACTTTGCTCTAGTAGCAAAAATGGATTCCATACGATTGGCACTTGCCATTGCGGCAACCAAGGGATGGGATGTCCATTAGATGGGTGTGGAGAATGCATTTCTTCATGATGATCTCTCTGAGGAGATCTACATGGAGCAGCCCCAGGGATTTATGCAGGACTCATCTTTGGTATGTCGACTGAAGAAGTCTCTTTATGGCCTCAAGCAGGCTCTGAGGGCATGATATGCCAAGATGGACTCCTACCTGCTGTCACAAAACTTTGTATGTTTTAAATCAGACCCAAATGTTTACATGCTCATGACGACTGATTCACTTCTACTTTTAGTTCTGTACGTTGATGATTTGCTGATCACCGGGTGCTCGACTTCAGCGATTGTTGCAGTCAAGAGGATTCTACATGACAGGTTTTTGATGACGAACATGGGTCCGCTACACTTCTTCCTTGGACTTGAGATCAGTCAGGATGCATCAGGGATCAAACTGTCTCAGGCCAAGTATGCACGAGATCTCCTTGAGAGATTTCACATGACAGACTGCAAGTTTGCTTCAACTCCTTTCCTATCAGGAGTCAAACTTGAGGATGGCAGGGAGACTCCACTGGTTGATAGCACACTGTACAGACAGTTAATGGAGAGCTTGTTGTATCTCACACACTCCAGACTAGACCTGTCATATGCAGTTGAAGCAGTTTCTAGGTTCATGCAAGAGCCACATGAGCTACATTGGAAAGCTGCAAAGCATATCCTTCGATACGTACAAGGCACCATCACCTTTAGGATTCATTATGCATCAGACTCTACATTAGATCTCATCGGGTTTACTAATTCCGACTGGGTTGGCGATAACATTGATTGCAAGTCCACATCTGGTTACTCACTCAGTCTTGGTTTCGGGCCTATTTGTTGGTCGAGCTAGAAGCAAGTTGCCATTGCTCTATCTTCAGCCGAGACAGAGTACATAGGGGTAGTTAACATAACCATTCAGTCTATGAGGCTACAACATTTTCTCACCGAGTTGGGCATTTAGTTTTATCGACCGATCGTCATCTGGTGTGACAACAAGAGCACTCTGAAGTTCTGCAGAGATCCAGTTCAGAGGCAGTGGACGAAGCACATCGAGATCCACATGCACTACATCCGAGTCTTAGTACATGAGGGGATCATCGACTTACAGTTCTGTCCTTCAACAGAACATACAACAGACATTTTCACCAAGATCTTCACTGAGCAGAAATTCCATTTTCCGCGAAGTCGTCTTGGAGTGAAGGACACAGTTGCCTAGTTCTTCTTTTTACATACATTGTACCTTGAGGGGGGTTTTTCCCATGAGGTTTTCCTTCTTTCCTCACTTTATTTTGAATGTATCTTTTGTATTTGGGTACCTAACATGGCCTCATTGCTGGGACCCATTCTTTATTTTCACCATAGTGATGTTAAGGGGGGGTGTTGGAGTTACTTCACACACACCTAGGATTTTTTTTTCCTAAGGTTTTTCCTTGTTTATTAGTCATTATCCAGTCTCCTATATTTTAGGGGAGAATATTCCACCTGGAGAATATTCTCTTTCAGTTCACACTTCAGTTTGACTAGTTGAGTAGAGTTTAGATGCTTATTGGTTTTGTCACCATGCAACATTGGGATCATCACCATGCTAATTCGACCTTGCCTTGGTATCATCACCAGAGTGGCGCATTAACCTTGATTCCCTGAGTTAACTCCTCACTACTCTCTGTTCAGTCAATTAATTGAAGACTAGTGGACTAGTTAACTCAACTAGGTGGCAGTTCACTTCCATAACTGCCTGAGAGACTAGACTAGACTAGGTGGCAGTTCACTCCCGTAAGTGCTGGTGTGTGTCCAGATCACTCCAGACCACCACTATGGCGCATTGGTTCTCCTCCAGTGCGCATTCTTTGAGTTATACAGAGTATATCATGTGTAAATTATTCATTATTCACAACAACTAATGAGAATTCTTTCATTCTTTCTCTCCTTCTTCTTCTTTCTCAAATTCTCTCTGCAAATGTGTGTATTATTGTTTAGCTAGATCTATTCTGTGCACATTTGCAACTTTGACCCCTCTATAGTGGTTATTTTTTAGGGACCACATCTTCCACCATCTGCTACTAATTCATCTTTTGATGACATGTGAGAACTTGAATGTATCTCCTTTGGTGATTTATTTACTATTGATTTGCAGGAACCACGCTTGTGCCTTTTAATTTGTGGAACTCAAATTCTTCATCATGCACATGTCAACCATATTGACATCCCCATCATAAAGAGTGGAGACATCCTCGCCCTCCTTTCATGAATTGGCATTTTGATTACTACACATGTTGGTGTGATAACGATTCTTATAGATTGACAATTAATAAGCGTAGATGGTAGAATTTTGGATTGGTACCCATTATGAAGACATATAATGTGTTGGTTAGTGATTGGCCATGGAAACATTTGAGCACTTGTTTGAGGACTTGATGTAAGCCTAGGGCTTGCAAATCCAAATCACACAACAAAAGAACAATAACGTACACTCAACAAAGAATGAAATTTGATACATGTTTAATAGAAAATGGATATGCAATACACAACACAATTTACAACAACTAATTTAATAGACTCTTGTTAACTCTCAAGCCTTATTACATTCATAGAGCCAACTCTAAGGGCCTCTATAATATATACACTAACAAGTACAAAAGGCCAAAACTCAGAGAGCCAAACATACAAATTACATGGAGTTCACAAATATTTAAACTGTGAGGCCATCATTATTCAGTGCAAGAGTCTTGCCATTTCTTGGGGTAACTCAAGCATTTCTATAGTTAATCCTACCTTTACATAGTTATTAATCACCTTCCAAAGTGCCAAATGTAACTCAATCTTCGGGGTTTGAATATTCAAAGTCAAATTGAAAAAAAACACGTCGAAGGATATCTAATTTTTTTGTCGTGCTTTGTGTTTGGCTTAGGCGCACCCCTTAAGATCCATATTTTTTGATGAAATTTGGTGTCTAGGTAGAGGAAGATGTCCTCTACATCATATACAAATTTTAGATCCCAACTCCAAGAATTGAAGGCATGCTAGTTAAAATACTAAACTTATGTTACTACAAAAATATGGAAATTCTTGTGCTCTAGCTTCAAACATATGCATGATACTTTAAACTTAATATTTTTGGATGAAATTTGGTGCGGAGGTAGAGGAAGGTGTTCTTTATAATTTATCCAAATTTTAGACCTAAATTCCAAGAGATGAGAGTATGATCAAAATACTAGACCCTTATCATCGCTGAAAATATCGAAATTTGTGAAATAAAACCAAGAAAAATTGATTTTTTTGGGTGTATAGGATTGCCAAAACACCGAGGCTGCACATACCTTAGGACTTTCTATTGACTTGTTTTGAACACTATATAGTGGTATAGTGCTCATCACACTTTCTAGTTGATTTATTGTAGCAAGAATGTCTTCTTGACTTTTTTTTTATGTCAACCATTCTTTGTTGTTCTTGTCTTGTATATGCACAAATGGAAGGTGCTTTTATGAGGAAACCCATCTTGTTGCATGGGTTTTTTTGGAACACTTATTATTTTTTTTATCCTCTTATTAAAAAAGTGCGTGGTAAACTCCCTTTTCCTTATTGGTGCAATGTTGATAATCTTTGACACTTGCCTTAATCACATCTTTGCAACATTACTCTTAGTTTTAGTAGGATTCTTGGTTCAAATGATTGACATTCGCTTGTTGATCTTTGATACTTGTTTGCAACTTTGTTAGATCACTTTCAACTTCAATGTGTTTTTTTGTCATTTTTTTTATCATTTTTAAGACTTTTTTTTGACAACATTGTGGGATTTGTCTCCCTACTTTGATTGTTTCTACATATGTTCCTTTAAACTTGTGCTTTCTTCATTGGCTCCAAAGAGGTTTGTGTGAAGGTGCTTTTGAGGCTACAATTTCAAAGCAAGACTTTGTTTAAACTTTTGTTTACTTTTTCAATTCCAAAGAGGTTTGTGTGAATGTGTTTATGGAGGCTTTAGTTATGCATAAAGACACTTTGTTGAGAGCTTATATGCATCTTGTCATAGTCGAGATGTCATCTTGGTCATCATTGTATTTCCTACCCACTTAAATATTAAGGGGGTTTGTGTGAAGGTACTTTTGAGGCTACAATTTCAAAGCAAGACTTTGTTTAAACTTTTGTTTACATTTTCAATTCCAAAGAGGTTTGTGTGAATGTGTTTATGGAGGCTTTTGTTATGCATAAAGACACTTTGTTGAGAGCTTATACGCATCTTGTCATAGTCAAGATGTCATCTTGGTCATCATTGTATTTCCTACACAATTAAATATTAAGGGGGTTTATTGTTATGTTTATTTGGTATTTTTTTTAGATTTACCGCATCTATCCTAAGTGGATATTAAGGGGGTTTATTGTTATGTTTATTTGGTATCTTTTTTAGATTTATCTCATCTATCCCAAGTGGATATTAAAGGGAGATGTTGGGATGCAATATTTACTTAGTCTACTATGTATAAACATCTTAGTGACTACACATAGTTACGAGGTTGTCCTTTATGCTAACTTTCCTTATTTGTCTTTGAGTTAATCTTAAGAGAGATGTTGGAGATACGCTCACTAGTCTTGACTTGTGTCGTATCTCGTTTAATGGCCTCTCTTATGATCTTAGTGCGTTACCTTCACACACCCTTTATGATCAACATGTGACCACAAATGGTGTTAGGGTCCACACTATATACCATAACTCGTATATATATATATATATATATATATATATATATATATATTTGAGGCTAAGCCTCATTTGTACATAAGCAATTGGGGAGAGTTGATTTGTAAGATCATATGTTACAGTTTACTTATTTTACTTGTACATATCTCGTATACTTTGAGTTATCTTTTTATGTGATTATTATTATTTATTGAGTTTATTATTAATTACACATTAATCATTGCTATACCATTTTTAATGTGGTAGTCTAATAATGACAACATTATTTTTATCTTGGAATTTGTTAAGAAACAGTTGGGAACTTTTTTCTAGACAAATTCCATACAAGAATTTTTTGGAAGATGTTTCCCAATGGTTTCCTGGGCATGTCTATACCATTGTTCTATAAATGTTTCCTCGCGAGAAAATGAACCCCAATATAAACATTTAAGTGGCACTGTATGACCATAACAAACTTTTTTCTAAATATAATATAGGATTGTATGAGTCGTGCTAGTATGAGGCATTGTCTTGTGTTTTGGTATGAAAACCTTTTTGGTACATTCGTTGCAATGCTAAGAATCCCATTGGTGTGAGCACCTAGGATAGCTTTATTGGAAGTTAAGTTCTTTTGTTGCTTTATAACCAATGCACATTATGTTCTTTACCATCTCTTTATGTGTAAAACCACGAGATCCTTAATATGGAGAAGTATATTGTTATTATCTTCAACATTTACCCAATTGCTTTCAGTTGGGGGTAGTTGAATCTAAAGTTTGTTGATGACTTGTCCTTGGTTGTTTAGTTGATGCCACATCAAAGAAATGCTAGTATTTATTTGTAAACATTGCCAGAGGAATTCTTTAGCTTTGGGACTTGTTACAGATGGATTAGTTCAGTTTCCGATTCGTCGACTTCCATGCTTTACGCATCATCTATCAGTTGAAGGGTGCCAAAGCCAACCTCTATCAATTGCAATTCTTCGTCCAACTCATGAATTGTTGAGGCTATTTCCCTTGTCGCATCCCACTGGTCTTCGTCACACTCATATCAATTTAGCGCCCCAATGACTTGCCGCTCCCGAGGACTCCTTCTACAGGATCGATGAGGGTCTGTAACATCACACATCTCTGCTCTTTTCTTCTGTCCCTTTTGATATTTTGCAAGTCAATCGTTGGTTTGTGGAATTGCATTCTCCTTGTGGTTCTTTTCTTGATTTATTTGTCCAACAAGTATTTTCTTTATCTCGTGGTTGATTATTGATATTATGGTAGCCATGGGAGATATTAACCTCCATGTGTAACCTTTGACCAGAATAGAATATTCTAGAAGCAAGAAAAACCTTAAACAAATGTGTAAAAACCCTATAAGACAAGTCGACTTAGTAGAATAAATAATATCAATGTATTATTTTCCAGAAAGACAAGTCGACCCAGACATGTGACAAGAACCACTATAAATAGGAGGTGCTCTAGCTCATTTGTACACACTCACTTCACTCACTCTCAAGTATAGCGCAAGTCTGAAGCTGCAGTTGCAAGAAAGGAAGGGGCATTTTTTGGGGTGATTATTGGTCTCTCTCTAGCCTAAGATATGCACCCTACCTTCTAGTATCTCTTGGTGGTATTCTTGGTGACATTCTTGGTGGTAGCCTAAGAAGTGCAACTGCAACTGCTGCAGTTGAGTATTTTTCTTGTTCTATGGTTGTGGAGACTCTCTCTCTTGTGCGCTACCCTTGGAGAAGGTGCACTCTCCTTGTCTTGTGTTGTTGCTGCAGTTGGATGGTGTTTTCTGTTCCATCTTGAGCTACTGTTGCATCTAGGGTTTATCTGTTGGTTCTAGTGTGGCTTTTCGAAATCATTCTATCTCGCAAAGGTTAAGGTGCTCGGGGGTGGCTGCATGCCTATGGTTGGGAGACAATAGTGTTATTTTCTATGGTGAAACGAGCACATCAATATTTTAACAGGTTATGGGCCCACACTACCTTCAGAACAGTCTAACCATTGGAAGGTAGATCGTCGGTTCTTTGTCAAGCTTGTTGTAGCACCAACTGCAACTACAACTAGGGTTTCTGATTTTGCAGCTGCAACAAACACTAACCTAAATTCTTGGGCACTTTCAGTAAAGTGTTGGAACTAATTTTTGGGTATTCTAGTGCTCCCTAGCTTAGCGCACCCTCTGGTGCCCTCAACCAACAAAAATGTTAAGTTTGAGTTCTTGGTCAAAGTTAAAGTCAAAGGTTGACTTTTGGTCAAAATTGATTTTGTGTTCAAAGTTGAAATTTCAGGGTTTCTAGCTTGTTCTAATCATTGAACCTTTTTGATTTAGTTTCTAACCTCTTCTTGTCAAGATGGTGTCTAGTTTCAGATTAGAAGACAAGCTGAATGATGCTGCAAATTTCAAGGGTATGCAGTTGTATATTCTTTTCAAGTTATATCATCCAGCAAAGTATGAGTGTGTTTGTAGGGGATGTACAAGAGACCTTGTCCAAACAGTGATCTTGGATTTAGTACATTCAGAGGAACAAGCACACCCTTCCTAGCAGTTGAGGCTCCAGGTTCTAGGTTTGATTGATCAAATTGTTAAGTTTCAATTTGCACATATCAAGTTTGATAGTTGCTACAGTACAAGTAAACACTATAGTTGTGGAAACAATCTTTGAAAGGTTCTATTACTGCTAGGTATACTTGGTTGCATGTAAGTACTATTAATATTGATGCTTATTGCACTTGTTTGCAAAATGAACTAACATCTCTTCGAGGAGATATTTCTTGTTTTGGTCCCGGACATGTCACCTTGGTAATTCTATGATGACTACCATCCTTGTTACCATAGATATGTTCTTATGAAAATGCTATTGGAAATACTTTGCTCTTCTTGTTCTTGTTCCGGGTAGGTCACATGCGATAGCTCTAAGAAGAAGCTACAATGACAGTTGCAAACATGGAGCAGATGACTCCATCAAGTGGTGAGGTAGGTGATCTCACCAAGTACCAATTGTAAAGGAAGCGTGTAAAGCAAAAGGAGTTTTTGGACATCGTTCATTCAAATAAAAAGGGTGAAGTATTTAGCAAATTCCAAGAATTCAACGTTGAAGTGGAAAACCTGACAGACAAGAAAATCAAGCTCTGATAATGGAGGAGAATTCACCTCTAAGGAGCTCATTGCCTTTTGTAAAGAAGCCAGGATTAGGAGGGAGCTAATTGTCCCACATAATCCTCAACAAAATGGTGTAGTAGAAAGAAAGAACCGATCCATTGAAGAATCTATTAAGGAAATGATGAATGACCAGAATCTATCCATGTTTCTATGGGGAGAAGCAACTATGACAACCATATATGTTCAGAATAGAAGTCTTCATCGTATATTGAAGAACGTGACTCGGGAAGAAGCTTTTTCCGGAAAGAAGCCAAGTGTTGAACACTTGAGGATCTTTGGTTTTCCTGTCTATATTCATGTTCCCAAGGACAAAAGAAAGAAGTTGGAACCTTCAGGAAAGAAGGGTATATTCGTTGGATATAGTGAGTCATCAAAAGCTTATAGAGTCCATGTTTCGGGTCAACATTGTTAGAATATGAATGAATGTGCTCGTTTTACCATTGACAATATCACTATTGTCACCCAACCATAGGACGAAGCCACCCTCCAAGCACCTTAACCTTGACAGAGAATCACTCTGGAAGCAAAACCTAGGCTAGATAGCCAAACAAAGGGTAGCACACCTTTCCCCAAGGATAACACACCAACAAGAGCTGATCAGATAGTCCAAACCCTAACCAAGAGATAGTCCAAGCCAAACGTGATCTGCTAGCTGCAGTCGCTGCAATGGCAACTCTCCTCCAAACTTGCACACAAAACTGAGCACTGCAGTGCGCACAAGTGCTGCTCTGCAATTCTGAGATTGCCTACCAGAATGAAGACTGGCCTCCTGTATTTATAGTAATTCTGGCTAACTGCCTGGGCCGACTTCTCATTCTGGGTATCTGTTTGTTCAATATATATTCTTTCTTTTGGCCGACTTCTTCTCTTGGAGGCTAATAATCTAATACAAGTTATCTTCTTGAGCCAACTCATTAGGGTTTCTTCTTGCTTCCCGGAATATTCTATTCTCGTCAGGTTTACACATGGAGGTAAATACCTCCTGTAGCTACCATAATATCAACACTCCCTCTTAGAAATACCTCCTGTAGCTACCATAATATCAACACTCCCTCTTAGCTAGGGAGGTATTACAGGTAATGGTCTTGAGCACAAACATACCATTCACACGGTAGCATCAACATAGTTGTATAGACTATCTCATGACTAGATCATGAGCACCATCATCACCATCAATGTCATCAGCTGCATCATCTCTCGAAACCATACTCCATTTGAGTAATTAGACATATGCTGGATAAGTCACTCACACCACAGAGTAACACGAGCCATTCTTCTAATATGGACATATGTGCTAGAAGAGTAAATGTCCTGAACCATTTTCCGTCTGGGAAATCTCTGTCCATTGATCATTCATCTAGCTGATAATTATTTTCAACACTGCTAATAGTCTTCAAGGCAATCCGAACAATATCATTCAATAGAACACAACTGTGTCTATCCATAGTAGTACACAACTACAATCCATTGGTATACTACCACACCAAGCCCCACACAGATACTTGATCAAACAATGGGACACATCCACCACAGTTGTATACATCTACTGTCTAGAAACATACGGTCTTCGTAACAATCATCTGATATCAACCTACACAGAAACAATGTTATGATATAAAAATGAATCATCTGGGCCATTCTTCCACTCACCACTGTGAGATCTTGGAAGAGCATCTGCCCTCAGAAGGTCAAACATCAATGAGGAGCTATTTGGACTATTCTTCTGAAGCAAGGAAGAATAATTGTCCTGATTTTTGAGCCTGGACCATTCCCCACCCTGGGCCATTCCTCCGACACTAGACAAAGTGTAACCTGGAGAGAATGAGTCCGCCCTAAGGAATGTCTGTCCCTGATTGCTGAACTTGGACCATTCCCCACCCTAGGCCATTCCTCCGGCACTAAACAAAGTGCAGCCTGGAGAGAATGAATCCGCCCTAAGGAATGACTGTCCGGACCATTTCCAAAGGAAATGACTGTTCTGCACCAACCTCCAAAACATACCATTCCCCATGTTAACCACAATGGGAAATCGCTGTTCGGCGAGGCGGGCCAGTCTTCGAGTAACCCTCAAGAAGAGAGAATGCCCTAGACCACTTCCCATGTTAACCACAATGGGAAGTCGCTGTCTATGGTACATCAACAATCTGGACCATTTTCCGAACTAGAAAATGTCTGTTCGTCAGAAATCTCAATCCGCTTTCCGAACTGGAAAGAAACTGCTCATCCTGGACCATTTTTCGAACTGAAAAATGATTGTCCATCAATCAATAATACATCAGTGCTCCCTCCCAACCTGGGAGTCATCTCTTCCTTTTTCAATAAGGAAGTCGTCTCCACGAGCTCCAACTTGAGTATGCAAACTCTTTCATCTTGGACAAAAGCTTTACCAAAATGTCTGCTTATCTGCTCATCTGTGGAGATATGTATTGGAGAACCACTTTCTGCTTTTTGGACTTCATCACGGATAATGTAATGCTTGATTTCAAATGTACTTCGGTCTGTAACACTGGTTTTTCTCTGAAGGCTTCATGTAGCTCTGATCAAGAAAGTATATCATTGTTGGAAAACTGGGACATATCCATGTGGCACTTCTTCTGTCATCATGATATCTGATCTTCTGAGTAATCATCTTGATACAATATCTCTGTTATAGAAAATCTTCACCACGCTTCTGCTGTTCCCTGGAGGTTCTCCACCAAGTTATCTTCTTCCATCTGCATACAAGGGTCTCTTTCTGGTATGCTTCAAAGTCTTGAGGCTGTTCTTCATATGCTTTTTGTTCAATTGCTCTGGAGAACAATCTTTGCATTCATCTGATGTAGAATTCCAACCCATGGATATTGCGGATGATATAAAAACTCATGTAGAGGTATGTCTGGTTTATTGGAACAAGTAATCATCACAGTCTTCTCCCTCCATTTGGGAGAACCTCTAGTTATGGATCTTGCAATGCTTGCATATATACACCGTTCTTCATCACAACTTTCAGTTCCTTTGCTTGATTGCTTTTATTGAGTTCATATCAGGTTGGTAATCTTGTGATTCTTAATACAGTGACTGGTTGTTCTGGCTTCTCTTTCTTTCTTGGAATCTTCATGTTCTTCCTGATGTTTTTCTTTAGCTCTTGGGTCCATGGAGTTTCTTATAGATTCCATGCCCTAAAGATTTCACTTCTTCCTTTCATTATAGAATCATGGATATGGATGGACCATTTTCATCATACTGGTTTGAGATATGCCTCAAACAGTAACATACAATTGCATGGATTTACTAATTCAGATTGGGTAGGGAGTGCAAATGACATAAATAGTACTTTTAGTATATGTTTCAGTTTGGGCTTTGCTATGATATCATAGGCTAGCAGGGAACATAAGTCTGTCGCACTCAACACTGCAGAAGCAGAGTATATTGCAGCTTGTGATGCTTGTACATAAGTAGTATGGCTCTGTAAGTTGATTTCTAGACTATTTGATCAGGTGTTGGATTTGACTATAATATATTGTGATAATCAGAGCTGTGTGAAGCTATCAGAGAACCCCGTGTTCCATGACAGGTCGAAGCATATTGAAATCAAGTACTATTTTATTCATGGTAAGTCCAGAAGGGAGAAGTGATTCTCCAATATATCTCCACCGATGAGCAGACCACTGATATTTTGATGAAACCTCTGTCTAAGATAAAGTTTGCATACTTGAGGGACAAGTTGGGACTTGTGGAGATAACTCCCTTGGTTGAGAAGGAGGTGGTGACTTCCTCGGTTGGGAGGGAGTGCTGATATATGACATCATGTATAGTCAATGTGCCGGTGGAAAGACATTCTCTAGGTGGAGAATGGTCTAGGCAGAACAGATTGTTGATGGAATGATATTCTCCCTATGGAGAATGGTCCAGGTTGACAAATTGCAGATGTACCATGGACAACTATTCTCCTGGGGCATTGCCTGGACATGTAGAATGGTCTAGGACAACTATTCTCTCGGGGCTTTGCCCAGACATGTAGAATGGTCCGTCTCCCTGAGTTCACAGTGGCTTTCAACACTCCCTAGGCCGGGAGATTGGTACAGGACAAACATTTTCCCATGGCGTGGCTTTCAACATCTGGGATGACTTACATTCTTCTAGGACATATGTCTGGGTTAGAAGAATGGTCCTTGTATCCCATGGCGTGGCTTTCAACATTTGCTGGGACAATCATTCTTCTTGTGTCACAGACACTGACCAGGATAGGAAGAATGGTCCCTATATCACTCTGTTGAGTGAGTGACTTATGCGAGACACTCTGTTGAGTGCTGTAACACCCTGTTTCCCCCAGTCTGTAAAAATAACTATATTGGCCAAGAAGTATGGCAAACTCAAAGACGTGAATGTTTGATTTGACAGACCTTTTTATGAAAGGTTGATGAATGTAAATTATGTTATGAATATGTGTTGCATGGCTGCTGGGAGGGGGATGTGCTAAAAGAGACCACGATGGCTAATGAGAGGTTGTGGAAGGGACCTGGAATGGTTGCGTTAACTTCCACCGAGCCAGTACCGTATTGGTTTTACTTGCTCAAAGACCAAAGCAACTCTCTGACCTCGGAATGGATTTCCCATCAGATTGGTAGGTGGGGAGGCTCCTCAAGAGTTAATTAGGGGATGGGGGTGAACCGCCCATCCGTAACAACTCCCAGACCTGACCGCGGACGGGGAAATTCGTGCCACACGCAATCTTGTAGAGAAAAGGCAAGAGAGGAAGTGTGGTAAGAGAGAGAGAGAATGCGCGTGACAAGGATTGCGGGGAAGAACTGGAGAAACTCTGGAAACACATGGAGTTCTGAACAGAGAAGGAGAGTAACCTTCATCCTTGACTTCCGTTGAGTTGGAAGTAGAAAATTGAACCTCAAGCATCTTGGTCTAGCTTGGGGGTGGCTAGTGGTAAATCCGTTTGGAGTCACTGAGCCTGCGGTTGGGTGGAAACGAGCACCCCTCTCAGCAGTCGCGTCACACTTGGTGTTTTCTGATAAGTGTTATGTCTTGTATTTTTGAATTGAATGCATGCTCATGTTTATACGCTCATAAATGGTTTCTGTATGGAAGTGTTCGCCTGTGTTTTGATTTGGAGGTAAGGGATACATGCTTATACTTATATGACCATAAACAGTCTAGGTATAGAATGAGTAGGTTCAGAATATGAGTCCGTTCCCTTGAGAATTGTCCTATCTACTTGGCTCGCGCTATGCCCTGGTTTAATTTCCCGAAGGCACTTCTCTCGGGAAGTTTCCTCGCACTCCAGAGTCGGAGTGAGTCCCTCGAAAGGACTACCATGATAGTAAACCCACGAGTTTACTTTACCCCTACCACCGAATTTATAGCTCGGCGAATTAGAAAGACTTTTACTCAGGTCACTAAGCCTAGGGATAATTTACCCAAGAACCCTCTGAAAGATCTGTCGGAGCTCTATTGCCCGTCGACCTTAACCTTTGCATAGGCCGGAGGGTGGACTTGGCAACGTCATGAAAGTCCTGGAGTATTCGGACCCGCTCATCGACATTTCGACGTTTCGGCCCCCAGGAAAACCAAGGGCAAGACCCTTTGTCGTCGCAAGTCGCGAAGTCCCGGTATGCAAAACTTCGAATTAGCTTAGTGTGAATAGATTTCGGCATTTCGGCACCCGGGAAACTAAAGGGCAAGACCTTTCGTCGTCGCAGGTCGCGAAGTCCCGGTATGCGAAACTCCGAATCAGCTTAGTGTGAATAGGTTTCGGCATTTTGGTACTCGGGAAACCAAAGGGGAAGACCCCTCGTCTTCGCAAGTCGCGAAATCCCGGTTCACGAAACTTTGAGAGGATCTGGACCGTCCATCGGAGGAGACGCGTGGTGAGCGGTCAAAGTTCAGGGAAAGCTCCGAAACCCCGTAAGCCATTGGATCTCGTAGGACAGCAAGGGGGTTAAGGCTGAGTGTCCTTCAATGCCCTTAAGCTCAGGAGATATAATGACCGTCAGATCCAGATCAACAAGGTTCGTTGATCTCCTACATGAATTTCCATATCGGAATTCGGGGATTTGAGTGACAGGAGTTCTGGAGTCGTTACATCGTGAACTCCCGGTTCACGAAACTTCGAAGAGATTTGTTGCCGTCGATCTCAACGAAGGGACGATTTCGGGTTTCGGGGTTTGAAGAGTCGAAAGACTCGACTCGCTTGCATTTCGAACTCCCAGTTATCGAAGTCTCGATATAGCCAGGACCGTCGAATCAGGGGGAAGATTTGCAGCCGTCGATCTCAACGAAGGGACGATTTCGGGTTTCGGGGTTTGAAGACTTAAAAGACTCGATTCGCTTGCATTTCGAACTCTCGGTTACCGAAGTCCCGATACGGCCAGGATCGTCGGATCAGGGAGGAGATTGCAGCCGTTGATCTCAACAAAGGGACGATTTCGGGTTTCGGGGTTTGAAGAGTCGAAAGACTGGACTCTCGGGCATCGCTGAGTCGCGAAATGTGGAAGGCGCCTCTTGGTTTGGCCCGGGGTCATAATCGATGATCACATGGAGGCGAAGCCCGCGCTTGGTGCTTGAGTTGTACATGACGAGTTTTCAATGAAAGAACCAGCGGATTGGTTTAGTGAAGGTTCCAATAGGAAGAGCTAGCTTGCGCTAGGACCTCGTAGGAACTCGGGGATTCTGTCTCTCGAGAAAGAAAGGAGAAAGAGGCAAAAAAAAAGAAAAAAATCTATTATGCCGTAGTGGGTGTGTGACAAATTGGTATCAAAGCATGATTACAACACTTGGCCTGCTTGGGCTCATGGACGAGTTGCGCAGGAACTCCATCTGAAGTACTCTTAAAAGGAGTAACTCTCTATCCTAACCCCCATTATCAAAAGCCGAAGTTAGAATGAAAATTCCTATTGTGTATATGCATTTGAAAATATGAATTATCCGCTGATTGTGAATGAATATAATGTTGATTAACAATAAGTGTTTTTCTTGCACAACAAGCGGACGATCAACCACGGGAAACTGCAAACGCATATAATGGTGACGCACCACGAAGTGGGGGATGGCTCCCACAATAGAGACGAAGAGTCTGACGAAAGGAGAGCGGTAGAAACCCCTCCAGATCTAGCTGAGATTGTGAGAAACCTCATTGTCGAACTACAGAGCTGCAAGGTCGACAACGAGAGGTTGATAAAAGAGCAAGAGAAGCAAACAGAGATTAATGCAATCTTGCTGCAAAGCTTATCCGACATACAAAGACAATTGGAGCATGGACCTGGCACCAGTCACGCGGACCAACGACAGATAGAGAAGTCGAAGCCCACCTGGGAATGGAAACGTGGCCCTTTTAGTGGCCACACTGGGAGGAGCACCTCGAGAAAGGTTCACCCCAGAGATAAGGGACAAGCGTCGGACGATTCCTCTGGAAAGGAAACTAGTGACTCGAAGGGATCTTCTAGTAGCATAACTAGTTCTTATTCCGGAAGAAAACGGAAGAAGCGAGATCATTCCAAAAATCATAATCTCGAAGAATTCAAGAAGGCCAAACCACCCTCTTTCGACGACGAAATAAAGAAGGGAGAGGAAGCAGAGACCTGGATGCTTGGATTAAAGAAGTATTTCATAGTCCATGACTTCTCAGAAAATTTGAAGGCCCAAGTAGCCACTTTCAACCTGAATGGGAAGGCTTCCATTTCGTGGGAAGACCTTAAGAATGTAAAAGGGATTCACGAAGAAGACCTATCTTGGGAACGGTTTGAGAAATACTTTAGGAAGAAGCATCTGTCGGAAAAGTATTTCGACGAAAAGACTAAAGAATTCTATGAACTCAAGCTGGGGCAACGCACCATAGAGGAATATATCAGCGGATTCCTCGAATTGCTGAGGTACATACCCTATATAAAAGCAGAAAAGGCAAAGGTGCAACGATTAATCAATGGACTACCTAAGGACTATCAACACAGGATTGAGTTTGACGAGCCAAAGACCCTAGAAGATACTATCCGAAAGNAAGACTAAAGAATTCTATGAACTCAAGCTGGGGCAACGCACCATAGAGGAATATATCAGCGGATTCCTCGAATTGCTGAGGTACATACCCTATATAAAAGCAGAAAAGGCAAAGGTGCAACGATTAATCAGTGGACTACCTAAGGACTATCAACACAGGATTGAGTTTGACGAGCCAAAGACCCTAGAAGATACTATCCGAAAGGCAAGATATTGTTATGAACAGCTTGGGCATCGGACAAAACCTTGTGAAGGCTGGAAGTAGAAGAATAGTTCGTGATTCCAGAAAAAAGGGTTTAAATCCCCAAGATTTAAAAACTATAAAAAGGACTCAAGGATGAGCTTCCCAACCCGAAGTGTACACCAATAGAATTTCCCCTCCTAGAGCGGAAATAAACCTTTTGGATCTACCCCAGGAAAGATTGATAACCCGAAGAAAGAACCCTTAAAATGTTGGGGTTGTGGAGAAGAACATCTACTGAGGGACTGCCCGCATCGACAACAGAACAATCAAAGAATTTACAACGTTCAAGAAGCTACCACCGTCAATGACGTGGCCAGGAGTATGCCACAAATTTATGCAGCCATGGATAATAAACAAGCTGACCACCAAGCTTTAGTGGTGGAGATGGAAGGTATGATCACCAACCATCTAGTGTCTATTCTAATTGACCCTGGTTCAAATTTGAGTTATATAGCCCCTAAGGCTATTGATAAGTGTAAATTACAGCCACATAAACACGCCAAGCCATGGTTGGTATAGTTAGCCACTGGCACCAAAAGAAAGGTAGCGGAGGTCATACCAGCTTGCCAATTCACTATGGGTGAATTCCCCACCCAAGCAACCCTTAATGTATTACCCCTAGGATCGTATGACCTGTTGATTGGTATGGACTGGCTAGCCACATATAAAGCCAGACTGGACTGTTACCATAAAACCTTAGAATGTGTAAGTGAAGAAGGAAGAAGGATAACCCTTCAAGGGATCCAGAAACCTGTCTCGGTGAGACAAATATCAACCCTTCAAATGAGAAAGTATTGCAGAAAGGGATGTCCACTATATGCGATACAGGTGTTGGAATCAGTTGAAGATGACAAACCAAGCCTCGAAGACCACCCCACACTAAGAGAATATAGAGATGTATTTCCGGAAGAGGTACTGGGTTTACCTCCGAGAAGGGACATTGACTTCTTGATAGAACTTGCACCGGGAGCGGTGCCAGTGTCTAGGACACCCTACAGGATGAGCACACCCGAGCTAGTTGAGCTTAAATTACAACTAAAAGAAATGATGGACAGAGGCTATATCCGACCCAGGGTGTCCCCATGGGGAGCACCGGTTCTGTTTGTGAAAAAGAAAGACGGTACCCTCCGACTGTGCATATATTATAGACAACTCAATAAGGTGAACATAAAGAATAAGTACCCCTTACCCAGGATCGATGCCCTGTTCGATCAATTGGGAGGTGCTTCCATCTTCTCAAAGATTGACTTGAGATCTGGATACCATCAAGTCCGAATCAAGGGTGAAGACATCCACAAAACTGCCTTCAAGACGAGATATGGTCACTATGAGTTTGTGGTAGTACCATTTGGATTGACCAATGCCCTTGCCACTTTTATGTGCTTGATGAACAATGTGCTCAACAAATTCCTAGACAAATTTGTATTGGTTTTTATTGACGATATATTAATTTACTCCAAGAATAGAGAGGAACACGAGGAACATCTTAGACTTGTGCTTCAAGTGCTAAGAGAACATCAACTCTATGCCAAATTTAGCAAGTGCGACTTTTTCCAGAAGCAAATACATTACTTGGGCCATGTCATATCTGAAGAGGGAGTAGCAGTATATCCTGACAAGATCAGGTCTATCATGGAATGGCCTACCTCAAAGGACGTTTCAGATATTAGATCCTTTATGGGCTTAGCAGGATACTACAAGAGATTTATAAAAGGATTCTCCAAGATTGGTTGTCCAATCACTGCCCTCCAGAAGAAGGGAGCTAAATTCACATGGACCCATGAATGTGAAGAGAGATTTCAATCCCTGAAACATCTTCTACCCTTGCACTCGTGCTGAAGATTGCTGATCCCGAAAATGACTTCCTCGTGTGCACAAATGCCTGTAAGGAAGGGCTCGGAGGAGTCCTTATGCAAGGAGGAAGTGTAGTCTGCTATGAATCCCGAAAATTGAATGAGCACGAAGTCAACTATGTGACCCATGATCTAGAGCTGGCCGCCATAGTGCACGCCTTAAAAATGTGGAGACATTACCTCATGGGAAGGAAATTTGTACTAATGACAGACCATTGTGGATTGCGATATCTGTTTGACCAACCAAAGCTCAATGCCGGACAAGCTAGGTGGATGACCCTCCTTAGTGAGTTTGATTTTGAAATCAAACATGTTAAAGGAAAGGAAAATAAGGTGGACGATGCCCTTAGCAGAAGTATGAAAACAATTCACCTGGTAGCGGTGAGCACCTGCGAGACGAATGTCAAAGAAAGAGTCAAGAATGCACAAGAAACATACACATTCTTCCAGACCGTGACCTTGTACCTGGAGCAAGAACCCACAGGAATAAAGTATGAAGGCTACCAGATGATGGATGAAGGTATGCTAACTTACAGAAACAGATTGTATATTTCAGATTGTGACGACTTGAAGAGGTTCATAATGGATGAACTACATAAAAGACCATATATTGGTCACCCAAGATATCAAAAGATGATCACAACCACTATGAAACAATTCTATTGGCCTGGATTAAAGAAAGACACAGCTAACTATTTAGCTAAGTGCCTAGAATGCCAACAGGTTAAAGCATAACACCAGCACCCATCAGTATTATTACAACCTCTACCAATCCCGGAATGGAAGTGGGAAACCATTTGCATGGACTTCATCATCGGATTACCAACATCGACCAAATAGAATGATGCCATCATGGTAGTGGTGGATAAATTGAGCAAGTTGCCCATTTTATCCCCGTCAAATCGACTTGCAAGGCAATAGATATCGCCAACATATTCATGAAGGAGATATTCAGACTACATGGTATGCCTAAAGAGATCGTGTCCGACAGAGACACGAAATTTACTTCCAACTTTTGGAAATCCTCGATGGTTGGTCTAGAGACCAAATAACTGTTTAGCACAGCCTATCATCCTCAAACCGATGGACAGACGGAAAGAGTGAACCAAATATTGGAAGACATGCTAAGAATGCATGTAATGCATCAACCCAAGAAGTGGGAAGATTGCCTGCCATTGGTGGAATTCGCCTACAACAACGGCTACCAAGAATCCCTGAAAATGAGTCCCTTCAATGTCCTCTATGGTAGACAGTGCAACACTCTGTCAGTTGGAGTAATCCCGTAAACATAATTACTATTGGACCCGACATGCTGAAAGAAATGGAACAAGAAGTGATTCAAATAAAACAGAATATGAAGGTCGCTTAGAACAGACATAAAAGTTACGTCGACCGAAAGAGAACTCTAAGAGAATTCAAGATGGGAGACCACGTATATCTCAGAGTTAGGCCCAGGAAGAGTTCCCTGAGGATGGGCGCTTGTGCCAAATTGGCACCTCGGTATTGCAGACCCTTTGAAGTTCTAGATAGAGTGGGACCTGTATCCTATAGGCTAACACTTCCTCCCACAGTAAAAGCACATAATGTTTTCCATGTTTCATTATTGAAGAAATATTTACATGATTCTAATCATATAATTGACTGGTCTGTGATCTAGGTGGAACCAGAGGGAGAATTCCTGCCAGAACTTTGATGCATACTGGATAGAAAGGAAACCCCACTTAGGAATTGAACCATTGCACAGGTCAAGGTGCAGTGGAGACATTTTGGCCCAGATGAGGCTACATGGGAAATGGAAGATGCCATGAAACATGGATATCCGATTTTGTTTACTTTTGTACATACACGTGATATCGATAGATAAAACATCAAGGATGATGTTCCTTTAAGGGGGAGGGAATTGTAACACCCTGTTTCCCCCAGTCTGTAAAAATAACTATATTGGCCAAGAAGTATGGCAAACTCAAAGACGTGAATGTTTGATTTGACAAACCTTTTTATGAAAGGTCGATGAATGTAAATTATGTTATGAATATGTGTTGCATGGCTGCTGGGAGGAGGATGTGCTAAAAGAGACCACGATGGCTAATGAGAGGTGGTGGAAGGGACCTGGAATGGTTGCGTTAACTTCCACTGAGCCAGTACCGTACTGGTTTTACTTGCTCAAAGACCAAAGCAACTCTTTGACCTCGGAATGGATTTCTCGTCAGATTGGTAGGTGGGGAGGCTCCTCAAGAGTTAATGAGGGGATGGGGGTGAACCGTCCATCCGTAACAGCTCTCAGACCTGACCGCGGACGGGGAAATTCGCGCCACACACAATCTTGCAGAGAAAAGACAAGAGAGGAAGTGTGGTAAGAGAGAGAGAGAATGTGCGCGACAAGGATCGCGGGGAAGAACTGGAGAAACTCTGGAAACACAGGGAGTTCTGAACAGAGGAGAAGGACAATAACCTTCGTCCTTGACTTTCGTTGAGCTGGAAGTAGAAAATTCAACCTTAAGCATCGTGGTCTAGATCGGGGGTGGCTAATGGTAAGTCCGTTTGGAGTCACTGAGCCTATGGTTGGGTGGAAATGAGCACCCCTCTCAGCAGTCGCGTCACACCTGGTGTTTTCTGATAAGTGTTATGTCTTGTATTTTTGAATTGAATGCATGCTCATGTTTATACGCTCATAAATGGTTTCTGTATGGAAGTGTTCGCCTGTGTTTTGATTTGGAGGCAAGGGATACATGCTTATACTTGTATGACCATAAACTGTCTAAGTATAGAATGAGTAGGTTCAGAATACGAGTCCGTTCCCTTGAGAAATGTCCTATCTACTTGGCTCGCGTTATGCCCTGGTTTAATTTCACGAAGGCACTTCTCTCGGGAAGTTTCCTCGCACTCCAGAGTCGGAGTGAGTCCCTCGAAAGGACTACCATGATAGTAAACCCACGAGTTTACTTTACCCCTACCATTGAATTTATAGCTCGACGAATTAGGAAGACTTTTACTCAGGTCACTAAGCCTAGGGATAATTTACCCAAGAACCCTCCGAAAGATCTGTCGAAGCTCTATTGCCCGTCGACCTTAACCTTTGCATAGGCCGGAGGGTGGACTTGGCAACGTCATGAAAGTCCCGGAGTATTCAGACCCGCTCATCGGCATTTCGATGTTTCGACACCCGGGAAACCCAAGGGCAAGACCCTTCGTCGTCGCAAGTCGCGAAGGCCTGGTATGAGAAACTCCAAATTAGCTTAGTGTGAACAGATTTCGGCATTTTGACGTTTTGACACCCGGGAAACCAAAGGGAAAGACCCTTCGTCGTCGCAGGTCGCGAAGTCCCAGTATGCGATACTCCGAATCAGCTTAGTGTGAATAGGTTTTGGCGTTTTGGCACCCGAGAAACCAAAGGGGAAGACCCCTCGTCTTCGCAAGTCGCGAAATCCCGGTTCACGAAACTTCGGGAGGATCTGGACCGTCCATCGGAGGAGACACGTGGTGAGCGGTCAGAGTTCGGGGAAAGCTCCAAAACCCCGTAAGCCATTGGATCTCGTAGGACAACAAAGGGGTTAAGGCTGAGTGTCCTTCGACGCCCTTAAGCTTAGGAGGGATAGTGAACATCAGATCTAGATCAACGAGGTTCGTTGATCTCCTACACGAATTTTCATATCGGAATTTGGGGATTTGAGTGACAGGAGTTCTGGAGTCGTTGCATCTTGAACTCCCGATTCACGAAACTCCGAAGAGATTTGTAGCCGTTGATCTCAACGAAGGGACGATTTTCGGGTTTGAAGAGTCGAAATACTCGACTCGCTTGCATTTCGAACCCCTGGTTATCGAAGTCCCGATACGGCCAGGATCGTCGGATCAGGGGGAAGAATTGCAGCTGTCGATCTCAACGAAGGGACGATTTCGGGTTTCGTTGTTTGAAGAGTCAAAAGACTCGACTCGCTTGCATTTCGAACTCCCGGTTACCGAAGTCCTGATACGACAAGGACTGTCGGATCTAGGAGGAGATTGCAGCCGTCGATCTCAACGAAGGGACGATTTCAGATTTTGGGGTTTGAAGAGTCGAAAGACTGGACTCTCGGGAATCGCTGAGTCGCGAAATGCGAAAGATGCCTCTTGGCTTGGCCCGGGGTCATAACCGATGATCACATGGAGGTGAAGCCCGCGCCTGGTGCTTGAGTTGTACACGACGGGTTTTCAATGAAAGAACTGACGGATTAATTTAGTGAAGGTTCTGACAGGGAGAGCTAGCCTGCGCTAGGACCTCGTAGGAACTCGGGGATTCTGTCCCTCGAGAAAGAAAGGAGAAAGAGGCAAAAAAAAAGAAAAAAACCTATTATGCCGTAGTGGGTATGTGACAAATTGTTATCAGAGCATGGTTACAACACTTGGTCTGCTTGGGCTTATGGATGAGTTGCGCAGGAACTCCATCTGAAGTACTCTTAAAAGGAGTAACTCTCTATCCTAACCCCCCTTATCAAAAGCCGAAGTTAAGAATGAAAATTCCTATTGTGTGTATGCATTTGAAAAATATGAATTATCCGCTGATTGTGAATGAATATAATGTTGACTAACAATAAGTGTTTTTCTTGCACAACAAGCGGACGATCAACTGCCGGAAATTGTAGACGCATAGAATGGTGACGCACCACGAAGTGGGGGATGGCTCCCGCAATAGAGACGAAGAGTCATACGAAAGGAGAGCGGTAGAAACCCCTCCAGATCAAGCTGAGACTGTGATAAACCTCATTGTCGAACTACAGAGCTGCAAGGCCGACAATGAGAGGTTGATAAAAGAGTAAGAGAAGCAAACATAGATTAATGCAGTCTTGCTGCAAAGCTTATCCGACATACAAAGACAATTGCAGCATGTACCTGACACCAGTCACGCGGACCAACGACAGACAAAGAGAAGTCGAAGCCCACCTGGGATACAGAAACGTGGCCCTTTAAGTGGCCACACAGGGAGGAGCACCTCGAGAAAGGTTCACCCCAGAGATAGGGGACAAGCGTTGGACGATTCCTCTGGAAAGGAAACTAACGACTCGAAGGGATCTTCTAGTAGCATAACTAGTTCTTATTCTAGAAGAAAACGAAAGAAGCGAGATCATTCCAAAAATCATAATCTCGAAGAATTCAAGAAGGCCAAACCACCCTCTTTCGACGGCAAAATAAAGAAGGGAGAGGAAGCGGAGGCCTGGTTGCTTGGACTAAAGAAGTATTTTAGAGTCCATGACTTCTCGAAAAATTTGAAGGCCCGAGTAGCCACTTTCAACTTGAATGGGAAGGCTTCCATTTGGTGGGAAGACCTTAAGAACGTAAAAGGGATTCACGAAGAAGACCTATCTTGGGAACGATTTGAGAAATACTTCAGGAAGAAATATTTGTNTGGGAACGATTTGAGAAATACTTCAGGAAGAAGTATTTGTCAGAAAAGTATTTTGATGAAAAGACTAAAGAATTCTATGAACTCAAGCTGAGGCAACACACCATAGAGGAATATATCAACAGATTCCTCGAATTGCTGGGGTACGTACCCTATATAAAAGCAGAGAAGACAAAGGTGCAACTATTCATCAGTGGACTACCTAAGGACTATCAGAACAGGATTGAGTTTGACGAACCAAAGACCCTAGAAGATACTATCCGAAAGACAAGATATTGTTATAAACAGCGTGGGCATCGGACAGAACCTCGTGAAGGCTGGAAGCATAAGAATAGTTCGGGATTCCAAAAAAAGGGGTTTAAATCCCTAAGATTTAAAAACTATAAAAATGACTAAAGGATGAGCTTCCCAACCCGAAGTGTACACCAGCAGAATTTCCCCTCCAAGAGTGGAAATAAACCTTTTGGATCTACCCCAGGAAAGATTGATACCCCGAAGAAAGAACCCTTAAAATGTTGGGGTTGTGGAGAAGAACATCTACTGAGGGACTGCCCGCACCGACAACAGAACAGTCGAAGAATTTACAACGTTCAAGAAGCTACCACCGTCAATGACCTGGCCAGGAGTATGCCACAAATTTATGTAGCCGTGCATAATAAACAAGCTGACCACCAAGCTTCAGTGGTGGAGATGGAAGGTATGATCACCAACCATCTAGTGTCTATTCTAATTGACCCTGGTTCAAATTTAAGTTATATAGCCCCTGAGGCTGTTGATAAGTGTAAATTACAACCACATAAACACGCCAAGCCATGGTTGGTACAGTTAGCCACTGGCACCAAAAGAAAGTTAGCGGAGGTCATACCAGCTTGCCAATTCACTATGGGTGAATTCCCCACCCAAACAACCCTTAATGTATTACCCCTAGGATTGTATGACCTGTTGATTGGTATGGACTGACTAGCCACATATAAAGCCAGACTGGACTGTTACCATAAAACCTTAGAATGTGCAAGTGAAGAAGGAAGAATGATAACCCTTCAAGGGATCCAAAAACTTGTCTCGGTGAGACAAATATCAGCCTTTCAAATGAGAAAGTATTGCAAAAAGGGATGTCCACTATATGTGATGCAGGTGTTGGAATCAGTTGAAGATGACAAACCAAGCCTCGAAGACCACCCCACACTAAGAGAATATAGAGATGTATTTCCAAAAGACGTACCGGGTTTACCGGGAGGCTCCTCAAGAGTTAATGAGGGGATGGGGGTGAACCGCCCATCTGTAACAGCTCCCAGACCTGACCGCGGACGGGTAAATTCGTGCCACACGCAATCTTGCAGAGAAAAGGCAAGAGAGGAAGTGTGGTAAGAGAGAGAGAGAACACGTGCGAAAGGGATCGCGAGGAAGAACTGGAGAAACTCTAGAAACACAGGGAGTTCTGAACAGAGGAGAAGGAGAGTAACCTTCGTCCTTGACTTCCGTTGAGCTGGAAGTATACAATTGAACCTCAAGCATCGTGGTCTAGCTCGGGGGTGGCTAGTGGTAAATCCGTTTGGAGTCACTGAGCCTACGGTTGGGTGGAAACGAGCACCCCTCTCAGCAGTTGCGTCACACATGGTGTTTTCTGATAAGTGTTATGTCTTGTATTTTTGAATTGAATGCATGCTCATGTTTATACGCTCATAAATGGTTTCTGTATGGAAGTGTTCGCCTGTGTTTTGATTTGGAAGCAAGGGATGCATGCTTATACTTATATGACCATAAATGGTCTATGTATAGAATGAGTAGGTTCAGAATACAAGTCCGTTCCCTTGAGAATTGTCCTATCTACTTGGCTCGCGCTATGCCCTGGTTTAATTTCCCGAAGGCACTTCTCTTAGGAAGTTTCCTCGCACTCCAAAGTCGGAGTGAGTCCCTCGAAAGGACTACCATGATAGTAAACCCACGAGTTTACTTTACCCCTTCCACCAAATTTATAGCTCGGCGAATTAGGAAGACTTTTACTGAGGTCACTAAGCCTAGGGATAATTTACCCAAGAACCCTCTGAAAGATCTGTCGGAGCTCTATTGCTCGTCGACCTTAACCTTTGCATAGGCCGGAGGGTGGACTTGGCAACGTCATGAAAGTCTCGGAGTATTCGGACCCGCTCATCGGCGTTTCGACACCCGGGAAACCCAAGGGCAAGACCCTTCGTCATCGCAAGTCACGAGGTCCTGGTATGGGAAACTCCGAATTAGCTTAGTGTGAATAGATTTTGGCATTTCAGCGTTTCGGCACCCCAGAAACAAAAGGGCAAGACCCTTCATCGTTGCAAGTCGCGAAGTCTCGGTATGCAAAACTCCGAATCATTTTAGTGTGAATAGGTTTTGGCGTTTCGACACTTGAGAAACCAAAGGGGAATACCCCTCGTCTTCGCAAGTCGCGAAATCCCGGTTCACAAAATTCTAGGAGGATCTGGATCGTTCATCAAAGGAGACGCGTGGTGAGCGGTCAGAGTTCGGGGAAAGCTCCGAAACACCGTAAGCCATTGGATCTCGTAGGACAGTGAGGGGGTTAAGGCTGAGTGTCCTTCAATGCCCTTAAGCTCATGAGGGATAGTGATCGTCAGATCCAGATCAACGAGGTTCGTTGATCTCCTACACAAATTTCCATATCGGAATTCGGGGATTTTAGTGACAGTAGTTCTGGAGTCATTGCATCGTGAACTCCCAGTTCACGAAACTCCGAAGAGATTTGCAGCCGTCGATCTCAACGAAGGGACGATTTTGGGGTTTGAAGAGTCGAAAGACTCGACTCGCTTGCATTTCGAATTCCCGATTACCGAAGTCCCGATACGGCCAGGACCGTCGGATCAGGGGGAAGATTTGCAACCGTCGATCTCAACGAAGGGACAATTTCGGGTTTTGGGGTTTGAAGAGTCAAAAGACTCGACTCGCATTTCGAACTCCCGGTTACCGAAGTCCCGATACGGCCAGGACCGTCGGATCAGGGAGGAGATTGCAGCCGTCGATCTCAACGAAGGGACGATTTCGGGTTTCGGGGTTTGAAGAGTCGAAACACTGGACTCTTGGGCATCATTGAGTTGCGAAATGCGAAAGGCGCCTCTTGGCTTGTCCCGGGGTCATAACCGATGATCACATGGAGGCAAAGCCCGCGCTTGGTGCTTGAGTTGTACACCACGGGTTTTCAATGAAAGAACCGACGGATTGGTTTAGTGAATTTTCCGACAGGAAGAGCTAGCCTGCGCTAGGACCTCGTAGGAACTCGGGGATTCTGTCCCTCGAGAAAGAAAGGAGAAATTGACAAAAAAAAAGAAAAAAACTTATTATGCTCTAGTGGGTGTGTGACAAGTGCGCTAAGTCCAACACATGACTTATTGAACATCATGCCCGATTACTCAGATGGGGTATGGCCTCGAGAGATGATGTAGACGATGATATGATGGTGATAGCTTGTGTATCTATTAGTTGATTGCAGTGGAGACCGTGGGTCTCTAGATAGTAGCTATGTGCTACTGTGGTGGATGTGTTCCACTGGTAGTGACTGTGTATCACTAGATAATAACTGTGCGCTACTAGGAGTGGTTGTGTACCACTGGATATCAATTGTGTACTACTATGGATCGACACTGTTGTGATCTATTGGATGGCATTGTAGTAACTATGTGCTACTACACGATTTCCATGGAGACTACCAATAATGTTCGAGGTGATTGCCAACTAGATGGATAGTGATGATGATGCTTGTGACTTGATTTGCATGATAATTAGATAGCCTGTGTGGCTATGATGATGCTACCTGTAGAATGGTCTGCAAGCCTATGTGAGCCTTGCCCATACCATGTGAAATGGATGGATGTGTTTGAGACCATTACAATTAATATCTCCCTAGCTAAGAGGGAGTGTTGATATTATGGTAGCTACGGTAGGTATTAACCTCCATGTGTAATCTTTGACTAGAATAGAATTATTCGAAAGCAAGAAAAACCGTAAACAGAGGTGTAAAAACCCTAGAAGACAAGTCAGCTCAATAGCATAAATAATATCAATGTATTATCTCCCAGAAAGACAAGTTGGCCTAGACAGGTGACAAGAACCACTATAAATAGGAGGTGCTCTAGCTCATTTGTACACACTCACTTCACTCACTCTCTCAAGTACGCTAGTCTGGAGTTGCAGTTGCAAGAAAGGAAGGGACATGTTTTGGGGTGATTATTGGTTTCTCTCTCTAGCGCTATCTAGCCTAATATATGCGCCCTACCTTCTAGTATCTCTTGTTGGTATTCTTGGTGACATTCTTGGTGGTAGCCTAAGAAGTGCAACTGCAACTGCTACAGTTGAGTGTTGTTCTTGTTCTGTGGTTGTGGAGACTCCGTCTCTCTTGTGCGCTACCCTTGGAGGTGCGCTCTTCTTGTCCTATGTTGTTGTTGTTGGATGGTGTTTTTTGGTTCCATCTCATGATACTGCTGCAACTAGGGTTTATCTGTTGGTTCTAGTGTGGCTTTCTGGAATCCTTCTATCTAGCAAAGGTTAAGGTGCTCGGGTGTGGCTGCGTGCATATGGTTGGGAGACAGTAGTGATATTGTCTATGGTGAAACGAGCACATCAATATTTTAACATATATCCTCCCTTCTCTTGGCATGTTTGCAACTCTTCTTCAATCTGGTCGACTAGGGTTTTTTCACTCCGATTCAAGCAAATCACGAACATTTACCTCCCAATGATTGTTGATATTATGGTAGCTGCGAGAGGTATTTACCTCCATGTGTAAACCTGATGAGGATAGAATACTCCAGGAAGCAAGAAGAAACCCTAATGAGTTGGCTAATAACCCTAGACGACTTGTTGGCTCAAGAAGATAATTTATATTAGGTTATTGGCCTCCAAGAGAAGAAGTCGGCCAGAAATAATAATATATACTGAATAGACAGATATCCAGAATGAGAAGTCGGCCTAGACAACTAGTCAGAATTAGTATAAATACAGGAGGCCAGTTCTCATTCTGGCAGGCAGTCTCAGAATTGTAGAGCAACAACTTGTGTGCACTGCAGTGCACAGTCTTGTGCGCAGGTTTGAGGAGAGCTTCCATTGCAGCTGCTGCAGCTAGTAGATCACGTTTGGCTTGGACTATCTCTAGGTTAGGGTTTGGACTATCTGATCATCTCTTGTTGGTGCACTATCCTTGGGGAAAGGTGTGCTACCCTTTGTTTGACTATCTAGCCTAGGGTTTGCTTCCAGAGTGATTATTTGTCAAGGTTAAGGTTCTCAGAGGGTGGCTTCGGCGTATGGTTGGGTGACAATAGAGATATTGTCAATAGTAAAACGAGCACATCCATTATATTCTAACAGGTTATGGGCCCACACCTCCTTCATTTAGTCTAACCGCTGGAAGGAAACATAGCCGTAAGGATATTAAGCTCGTTGAAGAACTGTCGTTAGGGTATCTCGCAGGAGCAATCACCATAGCACTGCCGCTAGGGTTACTAGAAGGTGCAGTTGCAGAAACCCTAATCCTCTTGTTGAGGCACCTTAAATGAAGGGATTGACCTAATTTTCGGGTAAATCAGTGCGCCCTAGCCTAGAGCATCTCCTGGTACTCTCAGAAAGCTAAGACGTGAAGTTTGAGCTTTTGGTCAAATCTAGGGTTGACCAAGTCAAAGCAGCAATGACTTACTCTATGAAGTCAGAGAACAAGTTAGATGGAGCTTCTAACTTCAGAGCGTGGAAGACAATGATTGATCTCATCCTTGCCAAGAATAAAGTGCTGGATATCGTGAAAGGAAAGATCGTGAAACCAGAGTTTGAAGAAGGGAAAGAGAAGGAACCGCAGAACGTTGTAGCTATGGAGAAGTTCAAAGATGGTGACATCAATGCCATGAATATCATAATGGATTCTATAAAAGACCACTTGATACCCTACATCTCCCATCTTGACACATCGAAGAAGATGTATGATGCCCTAACAAACCTCTTCTCAATCAGAAACATTGGACAAGTAATGAGTTTGAAGAATGAGCTTCATGACATGAAGATGAATGATGATGACAACATAACACCATACTTTGTGCGAATCTCGCAGTTAAGAGATCAACTACAAGCTATTGAAGAGATCATTTCAAAGAAGTAATTGGTAAACATAGTACTCAATGGTGTTCCCAAGACATGGGATGCATTTGCCGCAAGCATGAACACAAGGAAGGAGTATCCTACATTTGAAGAAATTTGGACTTGCTGTGCTCAAGAAGAATCCAGGATCAGTGCAAAAGAGAAATCCCAAAAGAAGTACGATGATCAAGCCTTCACATCAAGATTCAAGAATTTCAGGAACAAAAGGAAGTTTGGTTCAAGGAAGAAACCAAATAAAGAGAAAGACATTTAAGAAGTACAATGCTTTAACTGTAAAAAGTATGGTCACTAAAAGAATCATTGTCCCGAGCTAAAGAAAAGGAAGGAGAAAGACGAAGCATCAGTTGCCGAAGAAAAGGAACCCACAAAGAAGACTAAGCAGAATGAAAGAGACTTCTTCTGAAGGTAACAATACTCTTCTTAGTTCTTGTACATATCTTGTTTGCACAAGTCTCTGTACATATCTTGTATATCTATCTCTTAAAAGATAATATGTTCCAAGAAGAGTTATATCTATGGAAGAACAACAAGATAAGGATTGCTATCACTATACAAGAAAGGATGAAATATATCAAACAAATCTTGTGGAATCTATTACAAGATAAGCCGAAATTAGAATCAATCTTGAAGAAACCTAGAAGAAAGAAGTCAACAATCAAGAGAAAATTGGAGAAAGACTTATGACGCTTTGCAGAAGACAATAAGGATGCAGATGAAAACGTCGACTCTCCTAGATGGAGGGAGCCGATTATATATCACCATAAAGAAGAGCATGTATTCATACATGAAGCAAGGATTAGGAGGGAGCTAATCCTACGATCCATTGAAGATGATGAAGTATATATCCATGGTAGCAAACATGAAAAACAGTACATGTTTAGTTCAATCTTAGAAGAAGTCTTCTTCGAAGAGAAGCCTTTAAGTATCCTTGGTTGTCCTTTCACATCCGTGATCCTATGATGAAAGGAAAAAGTGGAATCTTTAGGGCATGGAATCTATAAGAAACTCCATGGACCCAAGAGCTAAAGAAAAACATGAAGAAGAACACGAAGATTCCAAGAAAGAAAGAGAAGCCATAACAACTAGTCATTATATCGCAAGATTACCAGCCTGACATGAACTCACTAAAAGCAATCAAGTAAAGGAACTGGAAATTGTGATGAAGAACAGTGTATGGAAGACTTATGAATGAAAGCATTGCAAGATCCAGAACTAGAGGTTCTCCTAGATGGAGGGAGAAGACTATGATGATTACTTGTTTCGATAACCAAACATATCTTTACATGAGTCAATATCCATGAGTTGGAGTTCTACATTAGATAAATGCAAAGAATGTTCTCCAGGGCAATTGAGCAAAGAACATATGAAGAACAATCTCAAGACTTTGAGGCATACCAGAAAGAGACCCTTGTATGAAGATGGAAGAAAATAACTTGGTGGAGAACCTCCAGTGCACAGTAGAAGCGTGGTGAAGATTTCCTATAACAAGATATTGTATCAAGATGATTACTCAGAAGATCAAATCTCATGATGATAGAATAAGTGCCACATGGATATGTTCCAGTTTTCCAACAATGATATATTTTATTGATCAGAGCTACATGAAGCCTTCAAAGAAGACCAGTGCTCCAAAATGAAGTACATTTGAAATCAAGCATTACATTATCCGTGGTGAAGTTTAGAAAGGAGAAGGAGGTTCTCCAATACATATCTCCACAGATGAGCAGATAAACAAACATCTTGGTAAAGCTTCTGTCCAAGATAAAAGAGTTTGCGTACTCAAGCTGGAGCTCGTGGAGACGACTTCCTTGTTGAAAAAGGAAGAGATGACTCCCAGGTTGGAAGGGAGCATTGATATGTATTGATTTATGGACAGTGATTTTTTAGTTCGAAAAATGGTCCAGGATGAGCAGTTTCCTTTCCAATTCAGAAAGTGGATTGAGATTTCCGACGTACAACGATTTCTCATTGTGGTTAACATGGGAAATGGTCCAGATTGTTGATGTATCATAGACAACGACTTCCCATTGTGGTTAACATGGGGAGTGGTCTAGGGCAGTCTCTCTTCTTGAGGGTTACTCAAGAATACTGGCCCGCCTCGTCGGACATTGATTTCTCATTGTGGTTAACATGGGGAATGGTCCGTTTTGGAGGTTCGTATTGGACAATCTTTTCCTCTTGTGGTTAATAGAGGAAATGGTCCGGACAATCATTCCTTAGGGTTTATACATTCTCTCCAGGGCGCACTTTGATTAGTGTAGGAGGAATGGCCTAGGGTGGGGAATGGTCCAGGCTCAACAATCAGGGACAGGCATTCCTTAGGGTTTATACATTCTCTCCAGGGTGCAATTTGATTAGTGTAGGAAGAATGGCCCAGGGTGGGGAATGGTCTAGGTTCAAAATACATGACAATTATTCTTCCTTGCTTGAGAAGAATAGTCCAGATATCTCATTGTTTTCTACTATGAGGGCATATATTCTTTCAGATCTCACAGATGTGAGTGAAAGATTGGCCCAGATGATTCAGTTTATATCATAACATTGTTTCTGTGCAGGTTGATATCAGATGATTGTTATGAAGACTGTATGACAGTAGATGTATACTACTGTGGTGGATGTGTTCCACTGTTTGTGACTATACGTTACTAATCAAGTACTTGTGTGTTACTTGGTGTGGTAGTGTACCACTGGATTGTAGTTATGTACTACTATGGATAGACACAATTGTGTTCTATTTTGTTTCGATTGCCTTGAAGACCATGAACAATATTGGAAATGATTATCAGTTAGATGGATAATCAAAGGACAATGATTTCCTAAATGGAAAATGGTTAAGAGCATTTACTCTTCTAGATTAGAAGAATGGCTCTTGTATCACTCTGTGGAGTGAGCATCATGTCTGATTACTCAGATAGAGTATGGTTTTGAGAGATGATGTAGCTGATGACACTAATGATGATGATGGTGCTCATGATCTAGTCATGATCTAGTCTATACAACTATGTTGATGCTACCGAGTGAATGATATGTTTTTGTGCTCAAAACCATTACTTGTAATACCTCCCTAGCTAGCAGGGAGTGTTGATATTATGGTAGCTGCGGGAGATATTTACCTCCACGTGTAAACCTGACAAGGATAGAATACTCCGGGAAGCAAGAAGAAACCCTAATGAGTTGGCTAATAACCCTAGACGACTTGTCGGCTCAAGAAGATAATTTATATTAGGTTATTAGCCTCCAAGAGAAGAAGTCGGCCATAAATAATAATATATACTGAACAGACAGATACCTAGAATGAGAAGTCGGCCCAGGCAGTTAGCCAAAATTAGTATAAATACAAGAGGCCAGTTCTCATTCTGGCATGCAGTCTCAGAATTGCAGAGCAACAACTTGTGTGCACTGCAGTGCATAGTATTGTGCACAGGTTTGAGGAGAGCTGCCATTGCAGCTGCTGCAGCTAGTAGATCACGTTTGGATTGGACTATCTCTTGGTTAGGGTTTGGACTATCTGATCAACTCTTGTTGGTGCGCTATCCTTGGGGAAAGGTGTGCTACCCTTTGTTTGGCTATCTAGCCTAGGGTTTGCTTCCAGAGTGATTCTTTGTCAAGGTTAAGGTGCTTGGAGGGTGGCTTCGGCCCATGGTTGGGTGACAATAGAGATATTGTCAATGGTAAAATGAGCACATCCATTATATTCTAACACCGACAACCCAGTTCTTACTCGTGTTTGATGATCGTAGCGTAATAAAGCATGTTCATTTTTGTAGAAAATAATCCCGCCCTTCTTGATTATTTTTGCTGTTGACGTTTAAGAATATCTCCCAGTTCCCTTGTCTTCTTTTCTAGCTAGTGTTGATTGGCGTTCTTAGGGTAGGTCTATACTCAACAATGCAGCCAACTCCTTTGTTGATTAATAATTTGTGCAATATGGTTGGTACTATATAGAGAAAGTTGTCATGTAAATCAACGTAGAATCCTTCTCTATGGACTCGTATAAGTTTGTTTGTTGGTTGTTGATCAATTTGGACATCAACTGCTTGTCCTTCGTGAGGTTATTCATGTGGACATCAAATGCTCGTCCTTTGTGAGGTTATTCATGTGGATCGCTTACTGCACTTCTTTATCCCTTTAGGGATTGCTTCTAGAATTTTGTTAGGGACCTGACCTTCCTAACCCCTCACGTAGGCAGAATAATATATTTTCTATGTAGTAAATTGTAATACTAATAAGTCATAGTAATAAGGAAGAATAAGTTAAATGTAAGAAGACCTGATAGAAGCTTTCGCTTCTAGAAAGATCTTCCTAAAGATCGTTCTTTTGGTAGATAGATTTAGTATAAATAGGAGTCGAGGACATGATAAGTTTTGTCTTGATAATTATTGTAATAGAGCGCTGCTTTGTTGGAGGTTTCCCCCTCGAAGAGGCAAGTGAACATTGTTTCCCATCATTAAATGTATTATTTTGGTGCTATGGTTTCATATATTGTGTAGTTCTGCAGTTATTCTTTGTAGTATTTTTGTTTTCTGCTATTATAATAGATCTAATACCTAACAAGTGGTATCATAACACTTTTCTTGGCATAAATTATGGTATCATAGCACTCTTCTTGGCACGTCTTAAAACTACGGAGATCTATTGTTCAACGCATAAATTCGTGATCGGGGAATCATACATGCAAGAAACACAAGAGGTTTTAAGTTCACATTGTTGGACACCCTTGTAACCCCTGTTGGTACCCCTTCGAGTGGCAGCGCATAAGACAACACATGTATACAGATTGGCCTATGTATCTTGAAACCCTCCATAGATCAACCGATCGATCGCCTCACTGCTATAGTGCCATCGAGAACAACACTTGGGAAGATACTCTCTAGTACCTGGGTAATTGGGTAGTATGGCTAAGGGTAAGGTCTAGCCTCCTTAGTTGGTGCCCTGAGATATTGGGCCGAGTACTACTGTTCGACCCCGCACGTATATCGAAGCGCTATAGTACAGGGAAAACCATTGTATGTAGGAACCTTGAAAACCCTACCCTTTGGGACATAAACAAAACAAACAAGATCTATTTTCGTGCAACCTTGCCTCTTGCATTCTGATTGAGAAATTACTACGCATTTTTCCTGTTAAGAATTAGGGCATTTTGACATTGCAATATTATTCAAATCGGAGTATAACTGCCTGCACCCTTATTTGAGACCTATCCCATTGGATTCCTTTTTTTGTTCTGATCGCAGTAATACCTATCATTTTTCAACTTTTTTTCCTCTGTGGTCTCGACCCCCTTCCAGCCCCCTTATTTGGGACTTACCCCATTGAATTCCCCTCTTCGCCCTAATCATCGTGATACTCTTCACCTATAACCTCTTTTCTGTGTGGTCCCACCCACCCCTTCCTGTGCCCCCCTTTCACCATGGCCCACACCCGTAGCCAAGACCTTGAATCAAGCCTCATTACCTTGTCATTTGATTTCTCCGCGACCCTCAATACCTTGCCATCTATTTTCTCCACGACCCAGTAGGAAGTGCGACAAATCAATGCGAATGTTACCACTATTAATGCCAAAATGCATTTCTCCATAGATGCCAAAATGGAAACCCTGAAACATGATCTCTCTGCCCAAATGGCAAGCCAATTTGAATTCTTCACTGCCCAGCTCTGTGCCAAGATGAATATTCCTAGAGACCTTACCTCATCTGACCAACCTCTACATCCCGAAGGTGAGACCTCCTCCAAGTCCCAGGCTTTTTCGTCCCATCACTTTCAGCGTGACCTACGCCTCCCTAGAGTGGATGTGAATAAATTTGATGGCTCAGAGCCCATAGGCCGGGTCACCCAAATGGAACATTGCTTCTCTTTGCATGGAATTACCGATGCGTTGACCAAACTCCAATATGGTGTTCTCCATTTGGATCTCGAACGCTGACAATGGTGGAAATGACATAAAAAGGCACACTAAGGGTATGTGGCTTGAACACACTTTGTCACAAAGCTCTATGACTGCTTTGACATCGACACCCATCATTTAGGTCGTTTGACCAAGTTGAAACAAACTGGCCCAATGAAAGAGTTTAAAATTGCCTTTGAGCAATTAGCTTTCAGAACGAAGGGCATGATAGATGATTTTTTTCATGGAATGCTTTATCAGTGGCCTCAAAGATGAAATATGTGCCCGTGTCCTCATGGCTCGCCCCCAGACTTGGTTGGAAGCTACAAAACAAGCCAAGGAAGTACAACAAGTCATCACCTCCTAAACCAGAAAAATACCCTTTATTTGTCGCCCTAATCCCCCCCTCCCTGCCCCTCCTGCCACTCCCTTCAAGATCCAGAAATTAACTCGCGTTGAAATGGCTAAATTCCAACTTAAGGGTCTTTTTTATAATTGTGATGACAAGTATTTTCTGAGGCACAAGTGTAAGGAACAAAATATTTTTATGGCTATGTATGAGGATGTTTCTAAAGAAGAGGTAGATGTTCTCATGTACTTGAGCTACCTCTGATCTGTCGACAATTGAACCACTGATTTCTCTGGATGCACTCACATGTTTCTTTGCTCCCGAAACCCTCAAATTAATTGGCTACATTAAGAACCAGAAAGTCATCATTCTAGGTGACAACGACAACACCCATAATTTTATTCATTGTCGCATTGCTCAAGAAGTCAATTGCTATATCCTTCCAGTTAATAATTTCCAATCATGATTGCCAATGGGGGCCCCATGAAATGCAGAGGGTGTTGTGAAAATGTGCACCTCCGAATTGGTCAATATCACCCGAAATCTCATATGTTTGCTATTGACATGGGTGGTTGTGACATTGTACTTGGTGCAAAATGGTTACGCACTCTCGACCTCGTCACCATGGATTTTCAGAAATCAACTATGCAATTCCACCAAGAGGGCCAAAATAACACTAGTTCCAAGGCATCACAATAGGGTCACAAGAGATCATCAGTTCCCACCAAATGGAAAATCTCCTAAGAAAAAGTTCATTATGGAATTATTTCCCAACTTCATGCCATTCAGGCAGTTGAGACACCCTCTGTACATCTCGACCTCCAATCTATCCTCTCTTCTAACACAAAGTTTTGTTTCAAACCCCCTAGGGACTTCCACCTTCTGGTGGTGTCCATGATCATTCCATTCCTCTAGTTTTGGGCAGTCTTTCTCCAAATGTTCGCGCTTATCTTCATCCCTTTGCCCATAAGAATGAAATTGAAAATATTATTCAAGAATTGCTAGAAGCCGAGGTCATCCGTCCCAATACCAGTCCCTATTCTTCTCCAGTAGTCATGGTATTCAAGAAAGAAGGCATGTGTCCTGATTTTAGAGCTCTCAACAAACTCACCATTAAAGACAAATTTCCCATTCTTGTCATTGATGACCTTTTGGATGAATTAAGTGGTGCTCAATATTTTACCAAACTTGATCTCCGTTTTGGCTACCACCAGATTCATATGAAAGAAGAAGACATTCCCACGACTGCATTTAGAACTCATGAGGGTCACTGTGAGTTCTTGGTTATGCCATTCGGCCTCTGTAATGCTCCCTACATTTTTCAAAGTCTCATGAATCATGTCTTCCATCCTTTCCTTGGTCATTTTGTCTTGGTTTTCTTTGATAATATTCTCATCTATAGAAAAACTTGGCAAGCCCATCTTGCCCATGTGGATCAAGTTCTCGAGCTACTATCTTAGCATAAATGTTTTCTTAAGCATTCTAAATGTGCTTTTGGAGGCTTTGAAGTTGAGTACCTGGGACATATTGTCGGCAAGGATGGTGTCCTGGTGGATCCAAAGAAAATTGAAGCTACGCAGGATTGACCGTGCCCGGAAACTCTTGAAAGTCTACGTGGCTTCCTAGGTTTGACGAGCTATTATCACAAGTTTGTTAAGAATTATGGAAAAATTGCATCTCCGCTCACAATGCTCCCTAAAACGAATGCTTTCAATTGGACTCCAGCCGACCATGCCTTCCATGCTTTGAAAGTGACTATGTGCACTACTCCAGCTCTGGTTCTCCCTGACTTCAACAAGACCTTTGTACTTGAATGTGATGCCTCGGGGAAAGGCATTGGCGCTGTTCTCATGCAAGATGGTAGACCTTTGGCTTTCACCAACAAACAATTGTCTGAGCGCCATTTGGGCCAATCCACCTATGAAAAGGAAATGTTGGCTATTCTTCATGTCGTGGATCTTTGGCGTCCTCATCTCTTGGGGCAACGCTTCCAAATAAAAATTGATCATCAAAGCCTCAAGTATTTTTTAGAACAAAGAGTTTCTTCCTCGGAGCAACAAAAATGGGTAACCAAGTTGTTTGGATATGATTATGAGATCATCTACAAAAAGGAAAAGAAAATGTGGTGGTTGATGCCCTTTCCAGGAAATATGAAGACGACAGGTCTCTTTTTTCCCTCTCTTTCATTGTCACAGAGTGGCTTCAGGTGATTGTTAGGAATGGTTGCAAGACCCCAAACTTTCAAGACTGATCCAAACACTACACCAGGATCCACAAGCTGCTCTAGGGTACACATGGCACTAAGACAAGCTTTGTTATAAAGGGCGCCTGTATTTAAGAAAACAATTGAACCTTAAATCCACCGTGCTCTCTAAGTTTCATGCTTCACCTACAATAGAGCATTCTGGTTTTACCAAAACCTATGAACATGTCAAACGTTCTTTTTTCTGGGACGGTATGAAACATGACATTCACACCTTTGTGGCTGAATGTGATACATGCCAATGCAATAAGATAGAGACAATCAAAACCCTAGGCACACTTCAACTGCGTCGACAGATATTTCCATGGACTTCATTCTTGGCCTACGTAAATCATGAAATAAGTCTGTCATCATGGTAGTAGTGGATCGTCTTTCCAAATATGCTCATTTTTGTGCTTTTCAACATTCGTTCACTGCTTCCACCACAACTCAATTTTTTATGGATAATATCTTCAAACTCCATGGCATGCATCATTTTATTGTTTTTGACCGTGATCCCACTTTCACCAACACTTTCTAGCAATAATTGTTCTGACTCCAAGGAACCCAATTACATCTCAACACAACATATCATCCTTAGACTGATGGTCAAACTGAAGCAATCAACAAGTGTTTGGAAACCTATTTGAGGTGTTTTGTATCTGATAGATAAAATCAGTGGGTTCAATGGTTACACCTTGCTGAATGGTGGTACAACACTTCTTACCACACAACCACTCACATGACTCCCTTTGAAGCAGTCTATGGACAACCACCACCTTCAACTGTATCATACATGCCCGATGTCTCCAAGGTTTAGTAGGGGGATCAAACTCTTACAATCCGCATGGCCATCTTCTGTACTCTCAAAGAAAATTTGGTCATGGCTCAGAATCGCATGAAACAATAAGCAGATCAGGGCCGTTTTGAATGTGAATTCGTTGAAGGGGACCAAGTGTTTCTTCATCTAAGTCTTGGTTCATTTGCTGCCTACAATGGAACAAATGTTGCAATCTAAGGAATTACACAGGAGGAGTTATCAACAAACACATTAACATAATATACATAAGCGCACATTCATAAAATGTAAAATGAGAAAGAGGAGAAGAGTAGTAGAAGAACCAACAATATCTATTCTTTTATTATATAAATCAAGCACCACTATTCTCTCGCAAACACATACACATAATATACATAAGCACGCATTCATAAAATGTAAAATGAGAAAGAGGAGAAGAGTCTAAGTCTTGGTTCATGTGCTACCTACAATGGAACAAATGTTGCAATCTAAGGAATTACACAAGATAAGTTATCAACAAACACATACACATAATATACATAAGCACACATTCATAAAATGTAAAATGAGAAAGAGGAGAAGAGTAGTATACACATAATATACATAAGCACACATTCATAAAATGTAAAATGAGAAAGAGGAGAAGAGTAGTAAAGAACCAACAATATGCATTCTTTTATTATATAAATCAAGCACCACTATTCTCTCGCAAACACATACACATAATATACATAAGCACACATTCATAAAATGTAAAATGAGAAAGAGGAGAAGAGTAGTAGAAGAACCAACAATATGTATTATTTTATTATATAAATCAAGCACCACTATTCTCTTGCAAACACACACATAATATACATAAGCACGCATTCATAAAATGTAAAATGAGAAAGAGAAGAGTCTAAGTCTCGGTTCACGTGCTACCTACAATGGAACAAATGTTGCAATCTAAGGAATTACACAGGAGAAGTTATCAACAAACATATACACATAATATACATAAGCACACATTCATAAAATGTAAAAGGAGAAAGAGGAGAATAGTCTAAGTCTCGGTTCATGTGCTACCTACAATGGAACAAATGTTGCAATCTAAGGAATTACACAGGGGAAGTTATCAACAAACACATACACATAATATACATAAGCACGCATTCATAAAATGTAAAATGAGAAAGAGGAGAAGAGTAGTAGAAGAACCAACAATATGTATTCTTTTATTATATAAATCGAGCACCACTATTCTCTTGCAAACACATACACATAATATACATAAGAACGCATTCATAAAATGTAAAATGAGGAGGAGGAGAAGAGTCGAAGTCTCGGTTAACGTGCTACCTACAATGGAACAAATGTTGCAATCTAAGGAATTACACAGGAGAAGTTATCAACAAACACATACACATAATATACATAAGCACACATTCATAAAATGTAAAATGAGAAAGAGGAGAAGAGTCTAAGTCTTGGTTCACGTGCTACCTACAATGGAACAAATGTTGCAATCTAAAGAATTACACAGGAGAAGTTATCAACAAACACATACACATAATATACATAAGCACGCATTCATAAAATGTCAAATGAGAAAGAGAAGAAGAGTAGTAGAAGAACCAACAATATGTATTCTTTTATTATATAAATCAAGCACCACTATTCTCTCGCAAACACATACACATAATATACATAAACACACATTCATAAAATGTAAAATGAGAAAGAGAAGAAGAGTCTAAGTCTCAGTTCATGTGCTACCTACAATGGAACAAATGTTGCAATCTAAGGAATTACAAAGGAGAAGTTATCAACAAACACATACACATAATATACATAAGCACGCATGCATAAAATGTAAAATGAGAAAGAGGAGAAGATTCTAAATCTCGGTTCACGTGCTACCTACAATGGAACAAATGTTGCAATCTAAGGAATTACATAGGCAAAGTTATCAACAAACACATACACATAGTATACATAAGCACGCATTCATAAAATGTAAAATGAGAAAAAGGAGAAGAGTAGTAGAAGAACCAACAATATGTATTTTTTTATTATATAACTCAAGCACAACTATTCTCTCGCAAACACATACACATAATATACATAAACACACATTCATAAAATGTAAAATGAGAAAGAGGAGAAGAGTCCAAGTCTTGGTTCATGTGCTACCTACAATGGAACAAATGTTGCAATCTAAAAAATTACATAGGAGAAGTTATCAACAAACACATACACATAATATACATAAGCACGTATTCATAAAATGTAAAACAAAAAAGAGGAGAAGAGTAGTAGAAGAACCAACAATATGTATTCTTTTATTATAAATCAAACACCACTATTCTCTCGTTACATTCATGATTATATCTATTTACACTCTACTTCAATTGATAGTTACAATTAATCCTAATTATCTTGGTAGAACAATATGTATTCTTTTATTATATAAATAAAACAACACTATTCTCCATTCATGATTATATCTATTTACACTTGCTTCAATTGATAGTTACAATTAATCCTAACTACTTTGATCGGTCGATCGACCCACCGACCAGACTTAATCAACTTCCTTTCACAGTAGAGTCTACTGGTAATTTACCTTGGTCGACTACTAGACCTAGTTAACTAGGCTTATAACAATTACTATATAGTATATGTAAAAGGGAAGAAATTCTCATATTATATTAATTCAACAATTGAAAAATTAAATCAAAAGCATTTATTAATGAGAAACTAACAAACATTCAATTAATAAACATTTAAATGATTATGTGTGCATTTTTATAATGTGAGTTTATATTAATTTGTTTATTAAATGATTATGTGAAGTATTTTTATAATGTGAGTTTATATTAATTTATGGATATTGTGCATTTTATATTTAAATGATTATGTGTATTATTTTAATAATGTGAGTTTATATTAATTATATTGAAAGGCGTACATTTATTGACAATGGGCAGATTTAATAGGGNTTTAGTGCTTAATAAGTTTTCTATGGACATGATTAAATATGGCTGGAATATTCTTAGTAGTCACACAAAATAAATGGCTGTGATTTCAATCATTAACTTCCTAGCTATTATAAAGACATCCGTTTATGTGTTTACTTTTTTACATTTACCAAATCATATTTAAAAATTACTTTGATAGCTAACTGATTGCCACGTAAGTGATTAACAAAAATTAAAATATTAACACCAGATAAATGAAGCTCAACCGTTTATTTGTTAATCAATAATAAAATTTAATATATTCTTTTAAAGATTCTCTTCATCTTATCAACCTTTCGGCGTTGATCAACCACAATTATGTGACTGTGCTAGTTTATGTATAGTGTGGATTTTATAAATATAATGTGATCACGTGCTTATAAATTTGACAATACAATTAAATATTAAGAACATTTAAATTATTATATGCAACATTTTTATAATATGAATTTATGTTAATTTTTGTATATCACAGATTTTGTGTATAATACAATTAAATATTAAGAACATTTAAATTAATGCAACATTTTTATAATATGAATTTATGTTAATTTTTGTATATCATGGATTTTGTGTATAATGTAATCATGTATGTTCTTATAAGTTAATAACATCTAAGTCCTCGAGGTGTAGGACACTCGGTGACGGAGTGTGTTGTTAAGCCACTCCGTGATGTTAAAGTCACCGGTTCGAAACCTGCGGGGACAAAAAATCCAACCATGTTAAGGGTTGGTGTGGCTCAGGCCGGGTGCGATCCCCGGGTGATTTTGACGGCTTAGATGCCCCTGAGTCGCGGTT
>JASDQU010104519.1:381281-391590 GCA_032191745.1 Picea mariana
CGCGTAGCCAACAGGTCCCGCACAAATTAACAAACAAAAAAAAGTTAATAACATCTAAATTATTATATACAATATTTTTAATACAATTAAATATTAAGAACATTTAAATTATTATATTCAACATTTTTATAATGTGAATTTATGTTAATTTTTGTGTATCATGAATTTTGTGTAATATAATCATATATGTTCTTATAAGTTTAAGAAAAACATTTAAATTATTATGTATAGGTTTTCATCATTTGAATTTATGTTAATTTTTGTATATTATGAATTTTATGAATACAATGTAATTATGAATATGGATTTATAAATTTATAATGTATGTTTTTTTTTTAACATTTAAATTAATGTAATTATGAATATGGATTTATAAATTTATAATGTATGTTTTTTTTTTAACATTTAAATTATTATGTATAAGATTTTTATAATTTTGAATTTATATTAATTATTAATTTTTATATACATTCAGTTTTATACAATGTAATCATGCATATGTATGTGTTTATAAATTTATAATACATGTTTAATTTGTATTTTTTGAAACAATATTATGCCTAATTTCATTTTGCAAAATTAATAATAATGAAATTGATAATGATTTAAATATTGTAAATAAACTTTTTCTATTTCATCATTTTCTATTTTTTTAATAGCAATGAAATTAGTAATGATTTAAAATATTATAATGAACTTTTTCCATTTCATTATTTTACACTTTATTTTTTTAATAGAAATAAAATTGGTAATGATTTAAATATTGTAAATAAATGTTTTCCATTTCATTATTTTACAATATATTTTTTAAAATTAATAATGATTTAAATATTGTAAATGAACTTTTTCCATTTCATTATTTTATAATATATATTTTTAATACACTATTTTTATTTTTATGGTTTCCATTTTTTAATTTTTATAAATAATTTTCACTTTTTAATTTTTGTATTAATATTTTTAATAGTCATAAGTCAATATTAATTTTTAATTTTTATATTAATATTCTTAATAAAATTAATTTTTGATTTTTATATTAATATTCTTAATGAACAACATTAGACCAACAATGTCACCACTATAAACTAAATGTTACATGATGCTTGTGGGAGGGGACACATCCATCTCGTGAATGAACATGTACCAAATATGGATCAAGGTTCAAACCATCACATTGAACCATGCACCACTATTTTATTAGTTTTAGTTGTTAGGCTATGTTTTCAAATGGATCCATTATATTATTATTTTTTTTTAAAACACATGAAATTAGAAAAGTTTTTAAAATTTGAATGTAAAAGTGAAACAAATTATACCAACCAAAATATTATTATTATTTATTTTTTACAAGGATTTGTAAATAAAAAAATAAAAAATATTTATTTTTTACAAGGATTTGTAAATAAAAAAATAAAAAAAATCTAATTTAAATTAAATTGTTTTTTTATAAAAATATTATAACATTCAACTAACTGCTTCCCATAAAAGTTATAACTTAAAACAGCAAAATAATTTTTAAAAGTAATTTAAAAAACCAATGAAAATTATATCTTAAAAAAGTTTTAATAGTAAAATTTAAAGATAATTTTAAAAGTAATTTAAAAAACCCATAAAAATTATATCTTAAAAAAGTTTTAATTTTAAAAATTAAAGAAAGGTCATTAAAAGTAAAAATTAAAAAAATGTCATGTCATTTTCGTAATGAGTAAAATTGTAAGAAATGTTATAACTTAAAACATCAAAATAATTTTTAAAAGTAATTTAAAAAAACCATGAAAATTATATCTTAAAAAAGTTTTAATAGTAAAAATTAAAGATAATTTTAAAAGTAATATAAAAAACCCATGAAAATTATATCTTAAAAAAGTTTTAATAGTAAAAATTAAAGAAAGGTCATTAAAAGTAAAAATTAAAAAAATGTCATGTCATTTTCGTAATGAGTAAAATTGTAAGAAATGGTAGCTATTTTCTTTTTTTTGAAATTTTAAACTTCTAACAAATTTTATTATTTGAGATATTTAGCAGTAAAATCTAATAAAAATAATTGAAAATAATGAAAAAAATTGTAGATCATTAATAAGAAGTTTTAAAAAATTGTTAATTTTTTTTTTAAATCTAATTAAAATATTAAAAATAATGAAAAAATTAAAGAGTATTAATAAAGAGTTTTAAAAAATCTTGTAAGGGTTTGGTCTAGTGGCCAGCGAACGTATTGTTAAGGCGATCGTGCTGTTACATAGGTCACGAGTTCAAACCTCGATTTATCCGGAGGCGTGCTTGCGGGCTGTGCGATTCTCCCTAGGGATTATAAGGTAGCCGACAGGATTCAACCCCGTGTCATGCGAGTACGATACTGCTGAAATTGTCGATTCCCTTTGTCATAAAAAAAAATAAAGAGTTTTAAAAAGGGTAAGTTTCTTTTGCCTTGACTTGATTGAGATCGAAGCGACGGAATTGGGGGAGTGATGGAGAGCAAGGTAGGGTAGAGTTGCAGGGTCACGAGCTAGGGTTTAGAGTTATGGTCTCATTTTCTCAATCGAATGACAAAGGCGATGAGAGGGGGGGATTGTCCGAAAAGACAGAGTCCTCGGGTTAAACTAGCGACAAAGGATAGAGGGAACAATCAACATTCAAGGATGCAGTGCTTGGGAAAGCACAAAAGCGATCAGAGGATATTGAAATGGGGGGCATAGACAAGGACAACAAGGACATGCATGCAGAGCAAACAAGTCCTGGATTTGACAAAACAAAGGTGACTGGCTGTCACGCGTGCACAATGGAAAATCCAAGGTATGAAGTGACCTCGTCCAACATTGGTAACTACATACAACACATGAAAGATCATGCTTTAATAGGAAGATTCATGGGTATCTGGCCATTAGAAAAAGCCCTTATGGGGTGGGTGAGCTCCAAATGGAAGATAAAAGGGCAAGTAGATTTAAAGCTGGGATCTAAGGGCTTCTTAACAACCATCTTTGCTAACCTTGCAGACAGAAACAAGGTGTTTGATGAAGGGCCATATTTTTTCAACTCACCTGGTCTTCATCTTCGTTACTGGACGGAAAGATTTTCCCCAAAGAAGGAAGACTACACAACTGCCTCGGTTTGGATAAGGCTATACTCATTCCCTCAATAATTCTGGGAGATACAAACATTGGAAGTCATCAATAACACCTTGGGATCATTCATTAAAATATCTGAGATCACAAAGGCAACCAAATACACCTCGTATGCCCAGATCTGTGTTTACATGAATTTAATAGAAGCCCTCCTGGAAGCAGTAACAATATCCTACCAAGACAATGAATGGAGCTAGTCGGTGGACTATGAACACATCCCCTTCAGGTGTTGGAAACGCCATGTCCATGGGCACTTATTTCAGGATTGTCCGATGAATATAAAACAAAATGAGGTCAAGTAGTAAGAAGGAATAGGCAGAAGGTTTCACTACAATCCAAGGAAAGAGGAGAGGGGTGCGAAGACAAGGAAACCAAACAACAAAGGAGGTGGGTGTTGTTAGTAATAAATTCAAAACCCTGGAGAAAATTAGCCCAGATAGTGAAGATTAAAGCCGGAAAGAACGAAAGACAAAAGAGGTAAAAATATTGGATACCCCAATGGACCTAGATCCTAAAGAAAAATCAAGAGAAATAATAGGAACAATAGATCCCAAAGGAAAATCAATGGAGATAAGCGAAAGAGAACTTGAAATTAAAGATCAAGAGGACCATATCACAAAAAACCAAGACGAGGTACATTTAGAGATAGAAATGGAAAAGGTCAAAATACAAACAAACCCGAAAGCAAGATCACGAAGAATCGAATGCAAAGGTTGGAAATAAAGATAAGGCGTCGAATAGTCAGGAGGAAATACTAAACAACAATGGGAAGGAAATAGGCCTGGGGAGCTTAGCTAGTACATTTGGTGGATTTGGGATCAAAACCAATCCCCTTAAGATCCTAAAGAAGACACCTAGGGAGGAAAAAAGGAGAGGCATAAAACCAGACAACAAGATGATAGAAGAAACATGAGCACACTTGGTTGATTTGGGCCAAATGGTAGGACTCCCAGAAAGGTACTTCAAAACTCAACATAAGTGATATCATGAAGCTAATATCATGGAATATGCGTGGCTTGAATTCTCCATCCAAACATAAAATGCTGAAAAAAAGGATCTTAGGAAAAGGTCGAGATAATAATGATACAGGAAACAAAGTGAGATAAAGAAACTATGATAAAGATGGAAAATAAAGTATGGAAATAATATGAGGTAGAAGTGATAGATTCAGAAGGTGCATCTGGCGGCTTGGTGATCCTTTGGGATCCAAATAAATGGAAATTGGACCTATTCGCCACCTTCCCAAGGATCCTCATGATGAGTTTTGTGGGGATATAATCTTAACTCCATGGCTTCATTTTGAATGCCTATCGTTTGCAGACCCCCCTCTCAAGAGAAACTTTTTGAACTCCCTAAAACATCTTGGGGACATTCTTCAGGGCCAACCCTGGGTTATTGGGGGAGATTCAATATGATCATCGCTCTATGGGAGAAAAAAGGTGGAGTCACGCATATAGAGGGTGAGAATGAAGTTTTTCGAGATTGGATAGAGAGCAATAAAGTAATTGATATTCATACCAGTAATGGCCCTTTCACCTAGAGAAATATGAGAAGGACTACAAAAAACACCGTTGTTTATTTAGACATATTTTTAACTTTAGAAACATTATTTCAAGGACAATAAGCAATAGAAACAAAAGTTCTCCCTTTCTATGGTTCAAATCATTGGCCGATTTGCCTCACTTGGGAAGAGAATTTAGCGCCCTGCCCCAAACCCTTCTGTTTTGAAAAGTTTTGGATGGACCACCAGGATTTTATGCATAACATCGAAACGTAGTGGGTTGATCTCTCAAATATGCATGGTACCAAAATGTATCAATTCCAAAAGAACTTGAAACACATCAAATTCCAGATCAAGAAATGCAACAAGGAGGTGTTCGAGAACATCTTTGAGGAAAAAAATGGTTAGAGATAGAAATGGCGACAATTCAACTAGAAACAACAACATGGACTAGCACATATGAGACCAAAGAAAGAGGAAAAACTCTGACTGGAATTGGATAAGCGAGAACACCGGGAGGATATCTTTTGGCAACAAAAGTACAGAGTAAGGTGGTTGAAAGGAGATAAGAACACAAAGTTTTTACATAACTCCTTGTTGTAGAGAAGAAACCAGAACTAGATCACAAATATTACCAAACCATCTGGGGAACGAGTAGAATCCAAAAGAGACATAAAAATGGAATAGACAAATCATTTTAAACTCTTACTCACAGAACTAGAAGAGAATAGGGAGGAATCCATCCAAGAAATCACAAGAGGTATCCCAAAGCTAGTTACCCCAGATCAAAACAGATTTTTAATGGTGCACACTTCAATAGAAGAAGTGGAAATGATGGTTATGGAAATGAAGAAAAGTAAGGCCTTGGGGCTAGACGGATTCACGATTGACTTCTTCAAAAAATGTTGGAAAATCATCGAGAAGGACATTTGGGAGGTAGTAGAGGAATCAAGATCATCTGGGTCTATTCTCAAAGTCTTCAACACCACCTTCATCACCTTAATCCCAAAAGAAAACGAGGGGAATACAACAAAGAACTTTAGATCGATAACTCTATGCAATGTAATCTACAAGATAGTCTCCAAAATGATTGCCAACAGACTCAAAATTGTATTGAAAAACATCATATAAGGAGTAGGGGGGTTTGTAGAAGGAAGAAAAATCCTTGATGGGACAATAGTTGTGCATGAAACGATGCATTCCATATAGAGATAAAAAAAAATCAAGAATGCTCATCAAGTTACATATGTCAAAGGCATATGACCAAATAAGTTGGCAATTCCTGCGAAAAATGCTAGAGGCTTTTGGATTTGCAGAGGAATTGGTACGCTGGATTTACGGGATAATATCCTTAGTCTTCTTTTCAATCCTAGTTAACAAATCTTCATCCAAAACTTTTAACCCGATGAGAGGATTCAAACAAGGGGACCCTCTTTCCCCTTATCTTTATGTTATCCTAGCAGAAGGGCTGGGAAGATTGCTCCAAAGAGTGGTGACAGATAAGAAAATCCAAGGAATAAAACTGGAGGAGGAGGTGGATTCTGTGACCCACCTCTAGTTTGTCGTTGACAACCTTCTCATTGGTGTACCCATTGTTAAGGAAGCCAGAGCTATCAGAAGCATGTTGGACATCTACAAAGACGCCTTAGGAATGGTCATAACCTCTCTAAATCACAAATTTTTTTCTTTAACACCCCGGTTGCTGTCCAAAGAAATATAGCCTTGATTTTTGGGTTCCAAAGAGCCCACCTCTCGTCCAAATACCCTGGAGCCCCGCTAATCGACAAAGCTATTAGGAACACATCTTGGCAAGAGATGTTAGAAAAAATTGAAGCTAAGCTCAGTAATTGGACCCTTAGGCTCCTAACCCTACGCGGGAGAATCCTTCTCATCAAATCCATCCTTAGTTCGGTTCCCATGTATCTTTTCTTAGTTCTGGTCGCGCCAAAAGGAATCCTGAAAAAAATTAGAAACCTACAGAGAACCTTTCTGTAGGGGTGTGCTACTAAATAAAATAAATGGGCCTTAATTACTTGGGAAAATCTATGCAGACCAAAGTCCCATGGAGGGATCAGTATTAGGGATCCCTTGCATGCAAGACAAGATTTAGCAATTAAACTTTGGTGGCAGTGGATCAAAATCCTAGAGGACTTTTGGGAAAAATTATGAAAAAGTAAATATGCCCCTGAGGTGAGGTTACATGATCTCATCCGTATGGATGGGAATCAACTAGGATCCCTCATATGGAACAATGTCTGGTAGAACAAAGAGCTAGTTCAAAAACATAGCTTCGATGAGGTACATAATGGAAGGATGTCCCTTTTCTGGGACAATGCTTGGGAGCAACTCTCCATCCTAATGAATCAAGCAGGGATGGAACATGCTGAAAAATCCCCGTTAGAAAAGGGATGGGCCTTGGTCCATCATTATTGGAAGAATTTAGAAACCCTAAAATCAGACTATGACAGGACTTGGAAAGACTTGGTAGACTGGCCAGTTCCCTTGGATACAGAGGTTGGGAACCATATTGAAGAAGAGCTCTCTCTTAGAAAAATCAGAATTAAAAATGGGTCAGATATCATTCATTGGGGAAGAATAGGTGAGGGTACAAAGTAAAAATATGCCTACTTAAAAGCAGTAAACCTGTCAGAGATGGACAAGAGAAAAGACTCACAACATATTTGGCAACTTGGGATCTGATCGAAAATTGTGACCTTCCCGTGGTTGATCCTCACAAGAAAAGTTATGACACGAGATAAGCTAAGAAAGAGACGATACAAAGGCCCCTCAATCTACATGTTATGTAGATAGGAGGATGAAACTCTCAATCACCTCTTTTGTACTTGCATGTAGAGAAACGAGAAATCTCTGTGATAATGGGGCCATGTTGTTTCGCAAAGCCAGAGGTGACAAAGATGACATGACCAACCTAATAATATACTGGCTTGTAGAACCATTTAAAACCCCCCATACTTAAAAAAACATGGGATATTTTCCCAAGGATAGTGACATGGAACCTTTGCAAAGAAAGAAACAAAAGATATTCAAACAAAACTCTTTATCAACCGAGTTTTTGTGGAACTGAATAAAATAAAATGTGCAAGAATTTATAGCTTCAAGTACCTGGTTGATGAAAGAATGAATTCTTCCATTGGAGGAAGAAGACATTTTCAGACAGTGGAAACTAGAATTGGCCTTCCAACAAGCGAACAAAGCTCCTCCTCACAGAAGAGAAAATACTAACCAAGCCTGGTAGCTATCGGAAAAATGAATCATAAAGCTCAATTTCAATGGCATGTCAAAGGATAACCTTGAGAAATATGGAGTGGGGGGACTTTTGAGAGATTTTGAAGGGTGAATTCTGGTAATGTACGGTAGTAAATTGGGTTATAATTCCAATAATGGTGTGGAGTTCGAAGGTCTCATCAGAGGTCTTGAAATGGCCAAAAACCAAGGCATAACTAGTCTGATTGTGGAAGGAGACTAACTCCTTATCATAATGGCCCTGAAACGTCCGAGGGAGGGATCCAATATAGAAAAAAGTACCACAAATTGGAGACTATCTCATGGTTGGACTCAGACGACTAATCTAATTCAACAATTCCAAATTATTATCCCAACCCAGGTGAGAAGAAGTGAAAATTCAGTGGCAGAATATTTGGCCAACCTAGGAATCCAACAGAGGACTCGATCATCGATGTTATCGAACAAATCGGTAAGTGTTGACAAAAATGTATCTCCCTAGTTTCACCCGAAACTAGAACAACACAAGACAAAATATAAAACTTTCCATAAGTTTTAATTATCAAGCATACTAACTAACGAGAGATAAATGACATACCTTTTAAATATCGTTTTTCCTCGCTAGTGTCATCCTCACTCCATTCCAAGGCTTATGGGATGTTGAACGTGTAAAATGACATAAGCCAACGAAGTGAAAGCAACAACATATACTTAACAAAACTTATGTATGTGATCAAGGAGTCATACAACAAAATAAGAAATTTTTTATGGGAAATAAATATATTACTGTATTAGAAATATGAAAAGGAGAATACAATTGGTGCCTTGATGTTGTAGGGTCCCTTCCAACAGTTCCTTGCTTCCCACACACTTTTGATCCACAGATTCCGAGACTGTAGATTTGAAAGTCACTCACAATCTCAACTTGACAAAGTGAAACTCAAAGCCAACATAGGCCCAAACACTCCAAACTCTTGGCTAGACTAATATCTCATTAGATGAAACTTTATAACTAAGTTGAAGTTCCAAAAATTATCTAACCATACCAAAAGCTAGCTTTCCCCATGAGAAATCCACTCCTTTTATAAGCTAAAAAGGATAGGGTGAGGAGGTTAGGATGATCCCACTAGAACAAGGATGCGACTCAGATCCAAACCGATCGGAGGCCACCTCACCCTCGAATCTTCTATTCTAGAAATGTTAAGAATATTCTCTTTTTCTTCGTAAAAAAGATCATCACACCCCTAATACTGAGAAATCTGGGACAATGTCGCAGGCCACTATGGTTCAACCTATTAGAATATAGAAGATGGTGTGCTCGTTTTACCATTGACGATACCCTCGTCACCCAACCACAAGCTGAAGCCTCCCTCCGAGCACCTTAACCTTGACCTGAGAATTCCTCCAGAAGCAAACCCTAGGCTAGATAGCCAAACAAAGAGTAGCGCATCAATCCCCAAGGATAACACATCACAAAAGACTGATCAGATGTTCCAAACCCTAGCCAAGAGATATCCAAGCCAATACTGAAACTAGCTGCTGCTGCAGCTGCACCTGCAACCCTCCTCCAAATCTGCACACCAACTGCAACTGCAGTGCACACCAACTGGGAAAACTGTAGTCCTGAGATGCTGTCAAATGAGAACTATCGCCCTGTATTTATAGTAATCCTGCCAATTTGCTGGGGCCGACTTCTCCTTCTGGGTATGTGTCTGTTTAGTATATTATTATTAATTCTGGTCGACTTCTTCTCTTGGAGGCTAATAGCCTAATATAAATTTTCTTCTTGAGACGACAAGGCTTCTAGGGTTATTATCCAACTCATTAGGGTTTCTCTTGCTTCCCGGAGTCTTCTATTCTCATCAGGTTCACACGTGGGGGTAAATACCTCCCGCAGCTACTATAATATTAACACTCCCTCCTAGCTAGAGAGGTATTTACAGTTAATGGACTTGAGGACAAAACATACCATTTACCCGGTAGCATCAATATAGTCATCTATACTATTTCATGACTAGATCATGAGCATCACCATCACCATTAGCTGCATCATCTCTCGAAACCATACTTCATCTGAGTAGTTAGATATGATGCTGGATAAGTCACTCTCACCATAGAGTGATACAAGAGGAGTAAAAGCTTTGAACTATTTTCCGTCTGGAAAATCTCTGTTCATCATTCATCTGAATGATCATCTCCAATAATCTACTGATAGTCTTCAAGGCAATTAGAAAAAGGATAGAACACACCTGTGTCTATTCATAGTAGTACACAACTACAATCCAGTGGTTAACTACCACATCAAGTAACACACAAGTACGTGATCAACAACGTATAGTTTCGAGCAGTGAAACACATTCACCATAGTAGTCCTCATCTACTGTCATATAGTCTTCATAACAAACATCTAAGAGCATCCTGCATAGAAACAATGTTATGATAAAAA
>JASDQU010104519.1:391690-404664 GCA_032191745.1 Picea mariana
CCGGACCATTCCCCACCCTGGGCCATTCCTCTGACACTAAACAAGTGTAGTCTGGAAAGAATGAGTCTGCCCTCGAGGAATGTCTGTCTTGCATCAACCTCCAAAACGGACGATTCTTCGAAACTGCTCACAACTGTGAACTTCGAAAGAATGACTGCCCGACGAGGCAGACCATTCTACTTGACCACTACGCAGAGTGACTGCCAAGAAGAATGATTGTCCTAGACCACTCCCCATAATGGGAAGTCGCTGTCGATGATACATCAACAATCAATCTGCCTCCCATGTTAACTACAATGGGAAGTCACTGTCCGTAAGAAATCTCAATCCACTTTCTGAACATGAAAGCATCTGTCCAATCTGGACTATTTCTTAATTACAAAGATAAATGATCCCTCCTAACTGGAGAGTTATTTAAATCACAAAAAATAAATGTTTGCATACCTTCTTCTAGTTTGGAGAGTCTTCCCTTCCGGTTAATAGAGTTATTTTCACGAGCTCTAGCTTGAGTATGCAAGTCCTTTAATCTTGGATAGAGGCTTTACCAAAATGTATGCTTATCTGCTCATCTGTGGAGATATGTATTGGAGAAATCATTTTCTTCTTTCTGGACCTCATCATGGGTAGTGTAATGCTTGTACTGTAGTCTGGAACATTGTGAAGGCTTCATGTAGATTTGAACAATAGAGTATATCATAGTTGGAGAACTAGAACATATCCATGTGGCACTTCTTCTGTCATCATGAGATCTGATCTTCTGAATAGTCATCTTGATTTTATAGGAAATCTTCACCACGCTTCTGCTGTGCACTGGAGGTTCACCACCAAGTTGTCTTCTTCTTATCTGCATACAGGAGTATCTTTCTGGTATGCCTCAAAGTCTTGAGATTGCTCTGCATGCGCTCTTTACTCAATTTCTTCTGGAGAACATTCTTTGCATTCATCTGATGTAGAATTCTGACTCATGGATATAATGACTTATGAAGAGATAAGTCTGGTGTACTGGAACACTCAATCATCATAGTCTCCTCCCTCCATCTAAGAGAACCTCTCGTTTTGGATCTCGCAATGCTTTCATTCATAAGTCTTCCATAAACTGTTCTTCATCACGACTTTTAGTTCTAATTGAATGCTTTCAGTGACTTCTTATCAGGCTGGTAATCTTGTGATTCTTGATAGAATGACTGGTTGTTCTAGTTCTTCTTTCTTTCTTGGAATCTTCATGTTCTTCTTCTCTTGGATTTATGGAGATTCCATGTTCTAGAGATTCCACTTCTTCTTTTCATCATAGGATCACGGATCTGGATGGACAACCAGGAATACTTTAAGGTTTCTCTTTGAAAAGGTCTTCTTCTGTGGTTGGGCTGAACACGTACTGTCTTTCATGGCTGCTACCATGGATATATACATTTTTTCATCTTCAATGAATCATAGGGTTAGCTCCCTCCTAATCCTTGCTTCATGTAAGAGTGCATATAATCTGCTCCCTTCGTCTGACTGAGTCCATGCTTCTGTCTCCGTCCTTATTGTCTTCTACAATATATAATAGAGTTCATGCTTCCATCTGCATCCTTATTGTCTTCTGCAATATATAATTGGATTTCTTTGTCTAACAGAGTCCACACTTCCGTCTTAGTTGTTGTCATAAGTCTTTCTTCAATTTCTCTTGATGTCTGACTTCTAAGTCTCTTCAAGATTGATTCTGATTTCGGCTTATCTTGTAATATCTTTCACATGATATATTTCATTCTTTCATGTGTAATGTCTAATGATAAATCTTTTCATCTTGTTTGTTCTTTCATAGGTATAGTTCTTCTTGGAACACATTATCTTCCAAAAGATAGATATACAAGATATGTACAAAGACGATGCAAGCAAGATATGTACAAGAAAATAAGAAGAGTGTTGTTACCTTTTAGTAGAAGAAGTCTCTTCCATCTTGCTTAGTCTTCTTTGCAGTTTTCTTTTCTTCGGCAACCGATGCTTTGTGTTTCTTCTTCCTTTTCTTTAGCTCGGGACATTGATTCCTGCAGTGACCGTACTTCTGACAGTTGAAGCATTATATTTCTGAAATGTTTTTCTCTTGATTTGGCTTCCTCCTTGAACCAAACTTCCTTTTGTTTCTGAAGTTCTTGAATCTTGCTGTGAAGGATTGATCATCGTACTTATTTTGAGGTTTCTCTTTTGCATTGATCCTTGATTCTTCTTGAGCACAGTAAGTCCAAAGTTCTTCAAATGTCGGGTACTCCTTCCTTGTGTTCATGCTTGTGGCAAATGCATCCCATGTCTTGGGAAGACCATTGAGTACTATGTTCACCAATTCCTTCTCTGAAGTGATCTCTTCAATAGCTTGTAGTTGATATATTAGCCGGGAGATCCTTACAAAGTATGATGTTATGCTGTCATCATCATTCATCTTCATGTCACAGAGCTCACTCTTTAGACTCATAACTTGTCCAATGTTTCTAACTGAGAAGAGATTTGTTAGGGCATCACACATCTTCTTTGATGAGTCAAGATGGGAGATGTAGGGTATCGAGTGGTATTTTATGGAATCCACTATGATACTCATGGAATTGATGTCAACGTCTTTGAACTTCTCCATAGCTGCAACATTCTGCAGTTCCTTCTCTTCTCCTTCTTCAAACTCTGGCTTCACGATCTTTCCTTTCACGTTATCCAGCACTTTATTCTTAGCAAGGATGAGGTCAATCCTTGTCTTCCATGATCTGAAGTTGGAGGCTCCATCTATCTTGTTCTCAGACTTCATAGAGTTCATCATGGCTTGCTTGACTTGGTCAAACCCTAGATTTGACCAGAAATTCAAACTTCACGTCTTGGCTTTTTGAGAGTACCAGGAGATGCGCTGAGCTAGGGCGCACTGATCTATCTGGAGATTAGGTCAATCTCGTCACTTAAGGTGCCTCAACAAGAGGTTTAGGGTTTTTGCAACCGCTTCTACTGGTAACCCTAGCTGCAGTGCTTTTGGAAGCTGCTCCTGCTAGTAACCCTAGCGGCAGTTCCTCAACGAGCTCAATATCTAGCGGCTATGTTTCCTTCCAGCGTTTTAGGCTGACTGAAGGGGTGTGGGCCCATAACCTATTAGAATATAGAAGATGGTGTGCTCGTTTTACCATTGATGATACCCTCGTCACCCAACCACAGGCCGAAGCCTCCCTTCGAGCACCTTAACCTTGACCTAAGAATTCCTCCAGAAGCAAACCCTAGGCTAGATAGATAAACAAAGAGTAGCGCATCAATCCCCAAGGATAGCGCATCACAAAAGACTGATCAGATGTTCCAAGCCCTAGCCAAGAGATATCCAAGCCAATACTAAAACTAGCTACTGTTGCAGCTGCACCTGCAACCCTCCTCCAAACCTGCGCACCAACTGCAACTGCAGTGCGCACCAACTGGGAAAACTGCAGTCCTGAGATGCTGTCAAATGAGAACTGGCGCCCTGTATTTATAGTAATCCTGCCAGTTTGCTAGGGCCGATTTCTCCTTCTAGGTATGTGTCTATTTAGTATATTATTATTAATTCTGGCCGACTTCTTCTCTTGGAGGCTAATAGCCTAATATAAATTTTATTCTTGAGTCGACAAGGCTTCTAGGGTTATTAGCCAACTCATTAGGGTTTCTCTTTCTTCCCGGAGTCTTCTATTCTCATCAGGTTCACACGTGGGGGTAAATACCTCCCGCAGCTACTATAATATTAATACAACCTACATCGATCCTAAATCGTTACACCCTTAACACTAAGCAAGGTGCAACGATCCCTTTTTATAAGGTTTTTACAAAGGAAAAGATAATTTTCATCTTTTCGGGAAAATGTGTCTTCATTTTTCTTCAGGGATTCATGCCATTGATCCTTCTAAAGAAAAATGATAGGTGTTTCACCTCTTTTGTCACCTAAATGAGCAAAATAAGGGTGCTTACAAGCCCAGTTGGGTCAGCTAGGCAAGACAACAATAGAGGAAAGAGTTAGAAGTGTAAAGCATAAAAGATAAGAAAAAAATAAACTAAGAAGGATAAAAGCAATTAAACTATAGTGCATAAGGACATTATAACAAAAAACAAACAAGACTCATGCCACAAATGGAAAGGATTATATTAGTGGGAAGAAAAAACCAAAGAGAACGAGAGACTTTGGGTCCCCTCTTCTTCCAAGGGAGGGCTCTTGGAACCCCAAATATTGAGCTCTTCTTACAAGTGAGGAACTAAAATGAAACGGTGAAGAGAATCCAAAGCACATCCAATCTAGAGGTGATATGAATGGCTAACTGAAATGGTGCTAGCATGCTCTTGATGAGGAAAGAGGATTCTCCAAGAGAATATCAACAACATAACAATACAAATGAATTCCTTGAAAATGTAGTGCACCCATGCCCTCTTTTTATAGCATAACTTTGAGGCATTATTCAACCATCTTTTAGTGTGAACAAGAGGACATTTAGGGCACCCTTAGGTCTTTGACAGCCACCCAGCCAGATTCAACTGAGATTTGGATGTCAAATCGACTTGGAAGCTGAACCAGAAGTGGGCAGGAGGCCGACCAATATCATAAATGCGTTGTTTTGAGGGATGCATGATTTTTTGCGTCCACAGTCGTGCATCGTCCACATGTGGTCTTTTTCCTACATTTCCGAATGGCGCATGTGTGCACGCTCCTTGTGTAGTCTTAGTGCATGCTGATTTTATTGCTGATTGTATAGTTTTGGGCCTTTTAGAAATGCATTTTTGGTCATTTTTGGTCCATGGGTGAACTAATAGCTGTTTGAAGATGCTGGATTTCTGTAACCATTTGCGGACGAAATTTCAGTGATAACAGATGCCCCCTAATGTATGAGGTTAGGAGCATATGTATAGCTAAAATACATCAATGTTTCTTCTACTGAGAGTACCATTGTAAGAAAGAGCGATGAGGAGAGTGTCAAGAGCGATCCATTGGAGGGAGAGGGGAACTTGTAGGACCCAAACCTTTCGCAAGGCATAAAAAAAAATAAAATTGTGTACAAACGAGGCGGGCATGCTCCATGCTCGTGTCATGTACCTCAAAAAGGTGTAATACAGTAACTGAAGCTGTGTGTTGGTGGAGATGACTGCAATGCCCTAGGGGGCGGGTTGATAATAGCATAGGACAATTATGATGGTGAACAAACTTTGAAAAGAGGCGAGGACACCTATAAGAAGTGTCGATGATTCTCAGGCATTGATGGCCTAACAATGTTTAGAGGTCTTCGAAAAATATAAAACAACTGCGATAGTCGCAAAGTAAGACCCACCGCAACATGAGAAAGTGTTGAAGTCGAATGTCATGGGGGTCAACGACAACATAAAGCAATGATGGTTCTCTCTGTGCCATCTGAGAATCCTCATTGTGAAGGTAATGAGAGTCAAGATACTGTCGCCCATTTGGAAACTATGATGATGTCGACAGAAAGGGAGATGCGACTCCAAGAAGCGGAGGGATTCATGAAATCCACTGGATGAGATCAAGAAATGATGAGTAACATGGATGAAGTCAGAGAGTGGTGAGACTCGAGACTGCCCTTGGTTGGGGATAAAGGGGGTGTGGTAGTAACTGTAAAACTGGACCTAGTGTCAGGGGGACGACTAGGTGTGGGTTAGATGGTGCCAGAGGCGTGACAAAGTGGATAAAATCAGAGATCATGGGTATAGAGAGGGTGAGATACTCGGGGTTTATGGATGATATAAATGGGAGTAGAAGATAATGGATGACCCAACCAAGGGTGACATGGGTTGCTTTTCCAAAAAGGAAGAAGGTCGCCAAAGGTGACGAAAAAAAATCCATGTAAAATGCTGGAAACAAAGGCTTTATACAATTATCAAAAGAAAAAAAAATAAGTTGGGATAACTGTGTAGATACAGAAACGGGTGCCCCAGTGTAAGATGGCTTGGTCTATGATGGTGCAAGTTTCTTGGGAAACAGGTGGAGGGTGGGGGCCCCATAGGTGGGTTTTTGTATTAGGGAAGTGAAATGGAGGACAATCTGCAGATGGGAAAATTGAGTGTGGAGGAAATGGATGGTGAATTCTACTGTGGAAGTGTAGTCAAGAGAGACCATGATGGGATATCTTGGGAGTCCATTGGGTAGGTTAGAAAAATGAGGAAAAGGAGTATGCAAATGATTCTCAAAAAATGCGTAAGACTAATGGGACTCCCAACCCTAGAGGGTGAAAACATCATGAGTGTCGTAGTGCCAAGAGGGACTATGAATGGGACAAGTCATGTGGGAAGAGTGTTACCGAGTGACAACACAAATGCAGTGGAGGTGACAACACTGCAGAGCCAGAGATATGGACCCTAAAGGTAAATGACATAGGATGTTACTAGAGATGCAAATGATATTGAGAGGGAATGACTGCATGCCAATATCGATGATATACCCAAAGGGGTAGCGTGGATGGAGGATGACCAAGTACCTACACACATGAAAACCGAATACCCGATGTGAACAATATCTGAAGATAAACATATAGTAGTTATTCAATAAGAAGTGAATGTGAGCACACGTACCTGAGTGTGGGTATGATAAAAAATGCTCCTCTGGGGTGGAGGATGGAAAGTGGCCCAAGGAATATGATTGTGTAGGTGACGGAATTCTGGTCCTGTGGCTGAAGACGGATCGAAAAATGGATGTTCGGAGCTCTCAGAATTGAGTCTGGAATGTTGGCAAAAAGGATTATATATAGCTGTAGAGCCGACAATGCCACCTCATTTGTACTTGCTGTCTTAGTGAGTGGAGGAGCTATTGGAGAGGAGATTTGGAGATTCTGGGCGATAGAGGCAGTCATTCCAGGATCCGTGAGTTTCAGGTTAGTTGTCGTATCCTCCTGCATAGGGCTTAGGGTTTTTTTTTTTTGGGTAGGGTTGTATGGGGGTCATACAAGGGGTTTTAGTGAGTGTGTCCTCCCCAGTGCACGGGTGATCAAATGATTCTCGTGCATGAGTGCGCGGATGTATCTTCGACAACCGTGCATGGGGGTGCTCAAGGGAGGAAAACAGGCGTGCATGGGGTGCGCACCTGTGCAGATCACAACTGTGGATGCATGCACGATTGTGTTCATAGCAGTCAGGCATGTGTGCGCAACTGTGTGACCAATGGTCGTGCCTTAAGGCGTGCCTGTGTATGTGATAGGGGTGCATGTGTGCACCCCTATATTGTCGATAGGCACACATGGGTGCGTGAATGTGGGATAAATAGGTGCACAAATGTGCGCGCCTGTGGGGAAAAATAGCTGCGCCTTTGAGGCAAAGCTAAAAAGTGTAAATATTTTACTTTTTGGAGATTTTCAGGGTTATCATTGCTGATCGAGTACTGCATATGTGGATATAGGTGACCCCGTTTGACGATGCCGATTCATTGGAGGGAGAGGGATTGGTCATTCTTGAGGGAGGAAGTGACCAATTAGGAGCTGACGGTTCATGATACTTTGGCAGCTTGCGGGCTGCTGAAGTTCTTTGAGTGCCCCCTGATACGGGCCCAAGAGTTTTTACTGTAGTTCCTGATTGGGATGTGGGATCCGGATCGACATTGCTTCAATGTGCAGGGTGAGGAGCTGGCCTTCACGATGGTGGAGGATATATAATTTTTGACTGGGCTCTCATTTCAGGGAACCCCGTTACCAATGGATTCCATGCTACCCGGGGATGGGCAGTTGGTTACCCTAGCCCGAAGGTATTGTCTAGGGGAGAACTTCATGTCAGGTTCTGTGGTTAGCATTGGGGCAATGGATGCCCATATACATCATTGCGTGGAAGTGATGTTGGTGAGAGTATACGGGTCTCTTGCGACTCAGTGGATTAGTGGGGGTCAGCTGAGGGTGAGGCAGAGGGCACTGGTGGGTGAGCATTTCGCCTGGGTGTGATGCTGCATGCCAAAATGGTAGGGAAACTTGATGGGTGTCGTGCTATAGACTCAGGGGAGTTCATTTTTGGGTCTATCTTGGTGGCATGGTTTTTAGAGAGGGTGGCGGTGCTGCGTCCTAGAATGATTTTGGGCACTCCGGGGGTGCGAGAGCCACGACTGAGGTGGTGGGGGGCGATCTTGGTTCGCCAAGGTGGTGGGGAGGGGGGGCACTATTTTACACTCGAGATTGCATGAATGTGGCGTTAGATGCCACAAATTATTCTCCAGTACCCATACAGTGGGGTAGACTTCCGGGAGGACCCAGAGATGGTGCTTCCCCTTGGCGAGGTGTTTGACCGTAGAGGTATGTGGATGTATTTGCTTTGATGATATGATAGTTAGATAGTATAGAATATATAGTTTGATGTAAGGATGGATGATGATGCTATCATTTGTTTGTTGTGTGTGCATATGTGGGACCACACGGTCGAGAGGTTGAGCTAGTCAGGGCGCTAGTGAGATCGCCACGGAGACAGCCACGAGCTGGGGAGAGACGACGACAGGATGAGGGTGGTGCGAGGCCATATGAGGGGGAGAGAGAAGGCCAGAGGCGTTGATTTGATGACCTTGGGGCAGGGCCTTCACATGCTCCTCCAACGGAGGCCGGGGCAGAGTTCGAGGATATTCGTCATCACTTGGAGGTGGTGTTACAGGGAGTGCTCGAGGGCATGTGGTCACAGATCCAAGATGAGGGAGTCCTATAGCAATGTGTGGGTGTTCTGTTGGTGTGGAAGACTGTGGTTCGGAGAGAAGCAATAGTAGGTGTGACGATGACTGGGTAGTTGCCCCAAGGGCCAGAGGGACCGATAGCTGGTGGGGTACTACCTCCCGAGAGAGGGCTGGGTGGTGGTGCTCTAGAGGCACCATGAGTGTCTCTATATGTAATTTTGTATTTTTTGGTATTTATATAGGCCTGTGAGCCTACTTGGTGTGGTGACGCTAGTTTTGTATCGATAGGGGCGAGGTGGTTCACTGGCCCATGGATGTTGTACATGTACTATATATATTTTTTGTAAACATTTTGATGACACATTTGACTGATATATATATATGGATATACATTTTGGGATCTTTGTGATGTTCACATGTGTGTTATGTTTTTTGTTGATGATGTCTAATTTATATGTTGTAACAGATTATTGATGTTTGATGTATGCTTACTTGTAGCTTGATGTGATAAATGCCAATCTAACACTAGTTGAGCCATGTTATCTGCTATTTGATTGAGTTGTCTTGGAATATGTGTAAATGCAATGGAATCAAAATGTCGAGATAAAAGTCTAACTTGCAGATATTTGCAAAAGAGGCAAGGATCATGGATACGGTACACATTGTTGAGCTGAAGGACGATAAGTTGGGAATCTAGTAAGATGCTAAGGTGACAAATATGATGGTGGCTAGCCTCGATGAGGAGACCAATGAAAATAGTGTATTCTACTTGGTTGTTGGTTGCTGAGCCCAAACATATGCCGTTGGAGTGGAGCAGTTCATGTGAGGGGGAATAGAGGGCCCAAGCGAGATTCCGTGTCCAACGAGTAGCTCCGTCGGTGTAACCGATGTGGTAGGCTGATGGAGGAGGCATTTATCAATAACAAAAATGGTAAATTATATGCAAGGTGTGTGGAAAGAAGATTAAAAACTCTAAAAAAAAAGCGTATGAAAAAGAAAAGCCTAGTGTAGAATGGCTACGCTTAGGTGTAAAATTTCTTTAAGTACAACCCGTTGACGGGTTCTTTGAGAGGGTGGCCTTCGGGAGAGGCCAGAATGTATGCACCTTTAGTGAGGCAATGTGGGATGATGTAAGGTCCATGCCAAAGTGACTTGAATTTTCCATGGCTGAGGGTGTCGTGAGCGATATCATAAGCAAGGATGAGGTCGCCTTCATTGAATGAGCGAAGGTTGACATGGCGATCAAAGGTGGCCTTTGACCATTTTTTGGATGGCTCATTGTTCTATAATGAAGATTAATGATCCTCATCCAGGGACTCTAAGTTTAGCAAACGCTACTCCATTAGAGCAATGTTGGGTAATAGCTCAATAGCGGTGCATAAGGTCAGAATTTCGCACTCGATGGGAAGAGTGGCCTTGACCTTGTGGACTAGATGAAATGGTGTGAAACCAATGGTAGTTTTAACTGCCATGTGATAAGTCCATAGTGCGGAAGATAAGATATGATGCCAATTGGTCTTATGTTTGTTAACCGTGCACTACAACATGGTTTTGAGGACCTTGTTGACCACCTCTACCTGTCCGTTGGACTGAGGGTAGTATGGGAGGTGAACTCATGGGAGAAGCCTACCCGAGAGGAGAGTTTGACAAAGATCTCATTCTTGAAGTGTTTCCCATGATCGGAGACTAGCTGTAGTGGGACTCCAAAGAGGGAGATGACGTGGTTGAAGAAGAAGCGTGCTGCGGTGTCAACGATATTGTTAAATGTAGGCATGGCTTCAACCCACTTAGTGAAGTAATCGACTGCGATGACGATGTATTTGTGTCCATTGTTGGATGGAGGGTTGTAAGTTATGAAGTCTATGCCCCATTTGTAGAAGGGTCTGACAGTAATGACCGGGTGTAGAAGAGCAGATGGTGCTCATGCTTTGTTGGCATAAATTTGACATTTGTCACATCGTTTCACAATGTGGATACAATCGTGAAATAGTGTAGGCCAAAAATAACCAGTGCAAATGATTTTTTGAGTGGTGGACATCCTGGAGAGGTGACCCCCGCAAGCGCCGCTGTGGTAGTCATTCAAGACTCGATCAGCCTCGTCGATAGTCAAACATCGATGGAGTACAATGTCGACCCCTCGGTGATATAAAATATCACCGATAAGTAGGTAGCAGGGAGCCTGGCGACGAATATGCCGACGATCATCTTGAGATAGGTGGTTTCTAAATTTCTGTGTTTGGAGGTAGATGAGAAGATTTCCGTACCAAGGGTCATCCAAGGAGATGTAAAGAATGTTCGCTGGGGAAGTCAGAATTGACAGGGGTATGGGTGGTATCGAAGGGAAATGCCGTGATGAATTTGGCGAGGGTGAGGGATTTCTTGCTCTTGGGTGTTGAAAATTCGAGGTCGTACTCCTGAAGGATGACGGTCCATCGAGAAAATTTACCATTAATTTGTTGATGACTGATCAAGTATTACATGGGGTTGGAATCTACTACGAATTTGGTAGTTTGAAGCAAGATGTAATGGCGCAATTTCTGGACTGCGAGGACAACTGCAAGGGCCAATTTCTCTTCGTGTTTGTATTTCAAGGGTGTCCCTGAAATATTTTTACTAATGTAGTAAATTACATGCTCACGATCATCGTCCCCTAGTTGGACGAGAACTCATGCTACTGAGATGGTTGAGGCTGAGATATAGAGGATGTAGTTGTGGTTATAGTCGGGTGGGCTAATTAACGAGGTGTTGGAAAGGGACGTTTTGAGATCATCAAAAGAGTTTTTGGCATGTTCATGCCATTAGAATGGGATATCATGACGTAAGAGGCGAAGGAAACCATGTGCCTGAGTAGCATAATTGGGGACAAAGCGGCGTAAAAAGTTATCTTTTCCTTGTAGGCTCTACAGTTGGCGTAAATTCTGTGGTGGGGGAATTTCCGTGATGGCTTGGACCTTGAGGGGGTCGACTATGATGCCATGTTGGGAGACGATGAATCCAAGGAGGCGTCCAACAGTGACACAGAATACACACTTGAGGGGATTCAATCGGATATTGTACTAACGATACCTGTGGAATACAATGCGTAAGTCATTCAGGTGTTAAGTTTGTTTCTTGGAGCAAGTGGTGAGATCGTCAAAGTAGGCGAGAATGATTTGAGCCAGATCATGTAAAATGTATGTCATGGCGTGTTGGAAAGTGGATCTCGTGTTCTTGAGGCTGAAAGGCATGACACGATACACAAAAGTTCCCCAAGGGGTAGTGAATTCGGTTTTGTACCGATCGACTCGGTGAATTTGAATTTGGTTGTAGCCAGAGAAATCGTTCATGAAGGACAGAGCCTTGTGACCAGTGCAATTATCGATAATTTGGTTTATAAAGGGCGTTGGAAAGTTGTCTTTGGGATAGGCATGATTGAGATCGTGGAAGTCCGTACAGACGCGGATAGTGCCCTATTTTTTGTTGTCAGGGACAGGGTTGGAGACCCATGACATATACGCGATGGGGTAGATGAACCCTGCAATGCATAATTTATCAATTTCGGCCTTGATGGCCGCTGCTTTGGATGGGTGTAGCAGACGCTGTTTTTGACAGATAAGTGTGATATCAGGCCAGGTGTCTATATGATGTTCAACAATAGAGGTGTCAAGGCCAGGCATCTCTGTGTATGACCAGGCAAAAATGTCCTAGTATTCTTGGAAGAGAGCTTTGTAGATGGTGGTTTCTTCAGGAGAGCATGTGACGCCAATGGTGATTTCCTCTACGACCCCATATTTGATGAAAATATCGATTTTGATGGTGGGGGAAATATTGGCCATATTGCCTTCTTCAAAAGTGTCAGGGGCAGGGATAAGGTTATTGAACCAATCTATATGCCCTGTTGGGAGAAAATATTTGGTTTCAACTGTGTATATGGGGTTTGGGTCGGGAGGTGTGAAGGCTTCCTGTGAAGGAAAAAGTGCTCTGTGGTGGAGTGCGTCCCATGGGAAATCGAGTTTAGTTAACTCTTCTTGGATGTCTTCGTCGCAGTGAAACTGTCGAAAATATAGGGGATCGAGAGGAGTAACTTTGGTGATGGTCACCATGGGGTTTTTTTTTCTGGTGGTGATGATGTAGAGGGGGTATCGCAAGGAGGTTGTGATGGTTCACTTGACATAAACCAAATATCGAGATATGGTGGGTTGAAAAGGGTAGTCGGGTGTAGAATTTCCGTGGGGAAATGAATTGGAGAATTGGGGGGATTTGGGGGCAAATCCTCATATAAATCATCCAGAAACCATGGGGGAGTAGGGAGTGCCTCATGTTATTGTTAGAAGATATGAACCACATCAAGTGATGGGGTAGGGGTACTCACTGGTCCTGCTGGAGGGGGGGG
>JASDQU010104520.1:23674-41489 GCA_032191745.1 Picea mariana
ACTATGACACTTGTATGAAAACATAATATTTTATATTGATTGCAGGGGACAAAGGGGACAACCATGTTAAATTTAGCTGACCATGACTCCATGAGAGGGGAACATGTTGGAACTACCTCTACGCTGATTTTTACAAGTGGAAAATTAGTGATTTGGCCATTGACAGCCCCCGAAAATCAGGGATTTAGAAAACTACGAAAATTCCCAAAGGAGGGAAAAAGGACGTAGGAAAATTGATAAATAAGCATATGTGAGGACGTAGGATACTGCGAAGTATGCTGGAAAAGGAAAACTATTGATTTTTTCCTTGATAGTATGAGCACTACTGGGAGAGTGTGAGGCAAGAGGAATCTGCCGGAATTGAAGGACATTGCTGGAGAGGAGATTTCAAGTTTGGCCTCATGGATTCATGGTCAGGCTAGGGGGTGAATCGGGCATGTAGATTGGCTTCCCTATTCTACGATTGGGAGGAACGTGGTTGTTCCCTTTGGTTTTCCGCAAATTTGATTCGGATATGCTACTCTACCTTATCCTAGTTAAATGTCATGTTCTGTAATTTGTTTACTTCTATGAATGAATTTTTGGTCGAATGMTGTGGTGGGGAAATATCTACCAATTACTTCCTAGTCGTTAGCTAGAAATGGACTTATTTTATGAGATGTGATACTGAGTAATTACTAAAGTCATTGAATGTATTAACTAGTRAGGTGAATTCTGTAGAAGTTACTACTCTCATAATAGTATGGACTACAGACTGCATCTAGTTCTTAATTAATTCTTTGGAGMAAAAAGTAAATTAAATTGTTTGCATAATGTGGTTGAAGCCAAGCATACCAATATCTATGGAAAATTATATTTCCTATAGATGATTATAGTATACAGTGAGTCTCCACTAGTGAATATACAAGTTCAAATTCAAAGTAAATACACCATGTATCATTGAGATTATATTTGATATGCAGTATATTTTCGTTCCATTTACTTCCATTTGCAGTATATTTTCGTTCCATTTCGTTCCATTTGCAGTATATTTTCGTTCCTTATGAGCATACCCTGAATTTGACGTCTGACCATATGCAGACCATACCATTTAACAAGCAGAATTAAAAAACTTACATACGACCCGGAATTTAACGTCTTACATGACGTTTGACAGCGGGCACTTTAGATTTGACAGGACGAAAAGTAAGGCCAGTTAAAATTAGGACATCTTCGTTTTGACGTTCATGTGCAAATATGAAGTGTCATATTTTTTTTAGTTATTATTTATAAATTCTAATGGTTCATATTGTTCTTGGTGTTCCATTGTAAACATTGGAATAGGTTAGGTTTTACTTTTGTCTTATGTGCGATTAAATAACTAGCATAATTTCTAAGCTAGGTAAGTGGAAGTAAGTTCAAGTTATTAAAGTTGTTATGTTGTTTAAATATTTAGGAGATTTGGAACAATCAACACAATAGAGTTGATTGTTATAAGTACTAAGTTGTTATAGTTGTTGGAACAATCAACCTAGGAGTTGTATGGAGGATGTTTGGGTCGGTAAAAGATATATGCCTATAAATTGCATTGCATTCACTAGTGGTCAATCAACACAATAGAATTGCATGTAGGATGTTGGGGTCTGTGAAAGATATATGCCTTTAAATTGCATTGCATTCATAAGTGGTCAATCAACACAATAGAGTTGCATGAAGGATGTTGGAGTCCGTGAAATATATATGCCTATAAATTGCATTGCATTCACAAGTGGTCAATACTCACAATAAATGTAGGTAACCACTAACATGCAACAACCAACATATGACATGATAAGTTTTGTCATTGTGGTTATCCGAGTGGTGAAAATAAGAGTTGTATGATTATGAAAGATTATATTTAAAATACCTTTGTTATATGGCTTATAAAGATTAGATTGTACAGATCGAATGTTTTCTTATTCACCAAGACAAACCTTCAGACATGTTTAGGCATGATGGCCAAGACTTAAGGAAGTTACAGAAATGCCACAGGCTTTTAATATAATATCATTTAGCAATGCTCAAGTGCCAGCAACGTGAGAAGGTTTAGGAAGCTCAAATAGACATAGAGCTTTTGGCCCTCCCCATGTGAAGAAGGGTAACTAAAACCAAAGGACATCAACTTAGAATATGATTAAATTAGAAGACTTTATTTAAAAAAAATACAAAAAGAGGAACAAGGAGTCAAGCCACGAAATTGAAATCATATTGACCATAAAAGGTTGGGATGAGTGGTAGCTCTAGTCATTCTGAAATATATGTTTGTTTTTTAGGTTAAGTCAAATAAATGTTTTGTTTGTACAATCAGGGATGTAAAGAATCTTGCACATAAGCAAACATGCATTTGGTAGCAAATTATCAAATTCACAATTAAGAGTTTTTTTAGGCAATATGCAAAGATTCTTTCAATAAGATGAGGAAATGACATGGAGAAAATAGGGCATTGATTTCATCTACTTCATGGTGGATTTAGTGCATCCCTCCACAAAGCATTCAATAATGATGGATTTAGTTTATCCATTTGTTTATTTATCTCATACCCAATAAAAGTATTTGAAGAGATTGGTAGATTTTTCTTTCCACCCTCATTGCAAGTATTTTTTCCTCTAAATCAATGTCTTCAACTTAGGACGTTCAAGTTGATACTCACTGTTATTAATCTTGTCATTACTTTTATGAAAAAAAATTGAAAATTATAATCCTATTGCTAATTTTATCATTATTCAATATTTGAAAATTATAATCCTTTCCTTAAAAATAGAATGATACTGTTTTTTTTTTCAATAATTAAAATCAATGTACCTTTTATTCATTGAAAGATCGAAAAGGCATATGATACTGTTTTATTTTAAATAATTGAGATCAGTGTGCCTTTTATTCATTGGAAGATCGAAAGGGCATAAGATTCTCATGCTCATACAGTCAATGCACTGCTCTTGATAGTGTAAAAGAAAACAAAATAAAAAAGCATAGATTTAAATCTAATAGTGATTGATCTTGGATTTAAATATCATCTGGATTATTGATCTTCGATTTAAATATCATCTGGATTATTGATCTTGAATTTAAATACCATATGGATTATTATAACTCTTATAATTTGATAAATGCGGAAACACAAATTAACATGAGACAAAATACACTCACGCAGAAATAAAAGACACGAAGATTTAACCGGGTTCGCCCAAGGATTGGGCTATGTCCACCAAGCAAAGGTATCGATTTTCTTTTATTCAGATCATGGAGATTATAGCAGCTAGCTCACACTTTTCACCACTCCATTTTTGCCTCTATGGGCTTACATAATTTATATACAATTACATGAAAACGTATTATAGAATGCGCTCACAACAAATTCTAACTTGGGCTCAATAGTTACAACCAACACTGAATTTTTGGATCTGAAATCCTAATCATGGGAAATTTGTTGTCACCATTTCCAACAATCTCCACCTTGACAACAATTAACCTGATACCCTGCTCTTGCTTTTGTTCATCACCTTCTCTGCAAGCTAAGAGAAGCCAAGCACCATTGTAGCTTCTCAAACAGTATGGTTTTGTGAACATGTCTGCGGAGTTCTCTTTTGCATGCACTTTCTCAAGAGAGACTCCACCTTCATCGATGACCTGTCTAACAAAATGGTACTTGATAGGTATATGTTTTGTTTTACTGTGATAGGCTGGATTCTTAGCCAAGTGAATAACACTCTGACTATCACAAAGTAACTTTACTTTGTCCTACATCCTTTCAAACTCACCAAACAAACCTTTCAACCAAACTGCCTATTTGCAACCATGTAAAACAGCTACATATTTTTCTTTGTAGTGGATAAAGCAACAATGTTTTGTAGCTTTAACATCCAGCTAATAGCTCCACCTGCAAGAGTAAAGACATACCCTGAAGTCGACCTTCTCTTGTCCAGATCACCTGCAAAATCAGAATCAACATATGCATAGACTAGCTCACGACCACGGTTATAGGTGATACTATAATCACTTGTGCCCCTCAGATACCGAAGCACCCATTTCATTGCTGCCCAATGCTCTTTACCTAGATTTTCCATAAACCTGCTGACAACCCCAACTGCATGTGAAATGTCTGGCCTTGTACTAAACATCGCATACATTAAACTTCCTACTGCATTAGCATATGGTATTCGAGACATATATTCCTTTTCTTCTTTTGTACTAGAACATAAACGTGAAGAAAGCTTCAAATGGGAAGCCAAAGGGACTGAAACCGGTTTCACATCGTTCATACCAAACCTCAAAGGTATATTCTCAACATACTTATGTTGTGACAACCAAATCTTACCATTCCTCTTGTCTCTCTAAATATCTCCATCCCCAAAATCTGCCGTGCTGCTCCTAGATCTTTCATGTCGAACGTCCTAGCCATCTGAGCCTTTAACCTGATCTCAGTTATGTTTTTTCTTGCTAAAAGAATATCATCAACATACAACACTAAGATAATGAATATGTCATTATTTAATTTCTTAAAGTAGACACAATTATCATACTCACTCGTTGTATAATTTTGGCTCACCATGAAAGAGTCAAATTTCTTGTACCATTGTCTGGGCGACTACCTCAAACCATACAATGATTTCTTGAGTGTGCAAACAAATTTCTTGCTGTGATTCTAAACAAACTCTTCCGGTTGTTCCATGTAAATTTCCTGATTTAAATCTCCATGTAAGAAAGCAATTTTAACATCTAGTTTCTCCAACTCCAAATTAAGCAATGCAACTAATGCTAACACAATTTGAATTGAAACAATCTTTACAACTGGTGAAAAAATATCATGAAAGTCAATACCTTCTTTCTGAGAATACCCTTTCGCAACCAGCCTTGCTTTGTACCTTTCCACCTTATGATCAACATCTTTCTTCAGCTTGTAGACCCACTTGCAACCTATAGTTTTCCTTTCTTTTGGAACCTCTACCAGGTCCCATGTAGCATTCCTCTCTAATGCTTTCATTTCATCCTTCATCGCTTCTTTCCATTTATCATTGTTTGAATCCTTCACAACATCTTGATAACATGAAGGTTCATCATCATTAGTACTTAAAGAAACTAATGAAATGAAATCATCATACCTTCTTGGAGGAACTCTCACCCGTGTAGACCTCCTTAGGGAAGTTTGTGGTTCATCCACAATCTATTGAATGCCATCATCCAAGTTTTCTTCTGCAAGACCTTCTTCATGAACATCTTCAGAAACTTGTTCATGTTCACTTTCATCTGTATTTGAACCGGCTTCAAACTGAATCTGTTGATACTTAGGTACTTCTTGTTGCTTCATTTGAACATCTACATTTGATTTGATGAGAGATGATTCATCAAATATTACATCTCCGTTAATGGTGATCTTGTGGGTAGTAGGATCCCACAACCTGTACCCCTTAATACCATCACCATATCTAACAAAGATAAACCTTTTTGATTTTGGATCTAATTTAGAGCACCGATGTTTCAGAATTAGTGAATAGGCATCACAACCAAAAACTTTAGGATTCAAATCATTACAAGGGTGACATGTCCATACCTCTTCTGGAATTTTGCATTCTATCATTGTTGATGGTGATCAATTCACCAAATAACAAGCTGTTGTTACTGCTTCTGCCTAGAGTTCCTGCTGCAAATTGGCGTTACTAAGAATATTCCTTGCTCTCTCTAGAAGAGTCATGTTCATCCGTTCAACAACTCTGTTTTTTTGAGGAGTATAGGAAATGGTTTTATGCCTATCGATCCCAAATTCCTTGCAATAATTATCAAACTCCATTGACGTAAATTCACCACCATTATCAATTCTTAAACATTTAATGGATCTACCAGTGCTCTTTTCCACTAAATCTCTAAACTGGTTGAAAACTATAAATACATCAGCGTTACTCTTTAACATATAGATCCACACCTTCCTAGAGAAATCATTTATAAAAGTTACAAAATATGATGATCCTCCATATGAAATAGTAGGGGATGGCCCCCAAACATCAGAATGGATATAGTCTAGGATTCCTTCACTGGTGTGTCTTCCAGTTTTAAATCTTTGCCTATTCTGTTTTCCATAAACACAGTGCTTGCAGAAATCTAACTTTAAAGACTTTAGGCTAGGAAGTAACTTGCGATCAGTTAATACCTTTAATCCTTGTTCGCTCATATGACCCAACCGTTGATGCCACAGTTGAACAGAATCACTGTCGTTCTCAGATACTAATTGATAAAGCTTCATCAACCATACCTGACCTTGTTGACGAACCTATTTCAATTGTGTTTGCTTCCTTCGTCTCCTTTTGGGGGTCTTCTTTGGAGGCTTGTTGTCGCTTCCAACAATCCTTCTTCAAGTTTCCATATTTGCCACAAAACCAACACTTGAGCTTGCTCTTTCTGCCCTTCGAATTTGACCAAGAGAAATCCCTCTGACCCTGTCCTCTTTCTTTTGGTTTGCCTCTGATCACCAATGCCTCAGATGTAGAGGTTTCTAGATTGGATTTCTTCCTTGTTTCCTCAGACAGTAAAGATCCAACAGTATCATCAAACTCAATACTTTCTGTCGAACTGAAACTAATAGAAGTAACAAAATGATCCCATGATGCAGGCAAAGAACACAATAAAGTAATTGCCTTGTCTTCAGATTCAAATTTCACTCCCATGCTATATAACCGGACTATAAGAGTATTGAAAGTATTTATATGATTGACTATTTTTGTACCTTCCTTCATGCGCAAACTATACAATTGTCTTTTTAGGAAGATCTTGTTTGTCAAGGATTTCATCATGTACAAACTTTCCAAATTTGACCACAAACCAACTGTTGTCTTTTCTGTAATAATGTTGAACAATACATCATCTGCAAAACATAGGTGTATGGCACTCAGTTCTCTCACATCCATCTCATCCCAGTCATCATCTGCTATGGATGTAGGTTGTTTCTCTTTTCCCAAAAGTGCCTTCACCATGCCTTGTTGCACGAGTAGATCATGCATCTTAACCTTTGAGATCTCGAAATTGTTCTTGCCATTAAACTTTTCAATTTGGAATTTGGCACTCTGCATATTTTTCATTAGAGAAAACATACAAAAACAAACACCGCTGCTTGTAGTAACCAAGGCCCTTCGAAAAATATGTGAGAATAATAATGGTTTAAATTCCACAAAGTTTAATAAAATATTTAATACAAAAACTTTTAACTTTTAGAACCTTATGCCTCCCACCTTTTAAATATTATATTTCATCCTAAGTATAATAAACATTCACTCCATTAAAAAATTCCTTTTATAAAACATCCTCCAAGTGATCCTCCACGTGACTTGACTTTCATGTTTATCAAAACAAAAAAGAAATTCAATATTGAAAAAACCCAAACAATTCTTCATACCATACGAAAATATTGAAAAGGGAGGTCAGTTCTCCCATCCACTAGTCGTTTAAGGAGATGAGCGCTCCCATCCAACACTTAGAGGAGCGCTGGTCTTGAAAACCCATAGTGCATGAAGGGAAGTACCATAGGAGCGCTCCCCTCCAGAAGGGACCCAAGCGCTCATGCAAAAAAGTCAGTGCTCCCACAAACAAATGAAATCTTACCCTTTCAACACATGTGCCTCAACATGCTGATGTAAAACCAAAGCTCCTTCACGCTGCTCGATCCATGCGCACCAGTGTCTTGTCCATGCTCGACGCTCTGATACCACTTGTTATAATTTGATAAATGTGGAAACACAAATTAATATGAGACAAAACACAGTAACACAAAAATAAAAGACACAGAGATTTAATGTGGTTCACCCAAGGATTGGGCTACATCCACCAAGCAAAGGTATCGGTTTTCTTTTATTCAGATCATGGAGATTACAGCAACTCACTCACACTTTTTGCCACTCCATTTTTTCCTCTACGGGCTTACATAATTTATATACAATTACATGAAAACAGATTATAGAATGCGTCACAACAAATTCTAACTTGGGTTGAATAGTTACAACCAACACTGAATTTTCAGATCTGAAATCCTAATCATAGGAAATTTGTTGTCACCGTTTCCAACAATAACCAATCTAACAAGATATTTCTTGAAAAAATAGCACATTATTATTATGTTATTTTGAAATGTAACTAATCAATTAAACAAATTGACATTCTATTGAGTAAAAACTTTGTTGTACAAAATATTTATACTCAAAACAAATCAATGACAAGGAAAAAAAGACACAAGACTTGTCCACTCACTAATTCAGTCCTTTTGAAAGGATAAGACCCTAAAAACATGCATTATTATTCCCACCGTGGATGGATATGATAGTAAAAAAAAAATATTTTTGGACGTATATTGAATTCAATGTCCATCAACTCACCTAGAAAAATTTCCATGTCTAGTGGTGGGAAAAGACAATATACAAAATAGTATTGATGTTCAGCACCATAGTATTGTTGTTCAATACCATAGTAGGATTGGCAGTMAATTCGGTCTAGTTGGATGCACAAAAGAGTACAACCTTTGCTAGCCACATTAATCTTTTAAAAATATACACTCTCTKCATCCCTCCAAATTTTCAATCCCTCTCAGATGATTATACATAAATTTGCCTCTCAGATGATTTGATATAAATTCCTCAAAAAAGTTTTCACTTAGAGATTTTGAATCCCTCTTAGATTTATCCTTGTTAATATATTAGAAATTAAAATGAATCTAATATAATTATTATAATAAATATAATTATTTAAATATCCTAAATTTATTTCTTTATTTATCAAATTTAAAATCAATTTTTATTTTTCAAACATACAATGAAAAAACTAATCGATGTCCAATTACTACTCATTTTAATGGAATTTAAATTCATATTAATTAATCTAGTGTCTTCCATCCAAGTATGGGTGACCGCTTCTTGAAGCATGTGTTACCCTCTATCCTAGCTTTGTTATTGATGCTCTTATTGCTATCTTCACCACCACCTTGCTTTTCAATCTTAGGTGCGCTTCCCACTAGCTCTTGGCATAAGTGGATTTAGTGCATACTTAAAAACCAACAACATAAGCAAAAGCATAACCAAAAATTTATGTTTCATTGTTTCTCTTAGTCTGTTTTGATTTGGAAATGGATGGAACCCTGTTTTGATTTGGAAATTGAGATTGATAGCCTCCCATGAAATTGAAATGATGAATACAGAGTTAAGAGGGGTAGAAAATCAAAAGTTTAGCAAAGAGGTTGATGTTTTCTCCATTTGTAATCAATTATTTGATGCAAAATAGGCTCTTTTATTTTCATTCCCTTGACAACTAACTTGAAATCAATTGAAGCATAACTACAGAATAATCACTGGGAAGTATTCAAATAAGGCAAGTTCAATCAAGAAAATTAACCAAGCACATACATATATGCTTGCTCTTGTTTACGTAGCCAGTCCTGGATATCCAAATCATTGGGTGGCACACTTCCACCAACTCAATATCCAAATCATTGGGTGGCACCAACAAATAAGGCAAGTTCAATTAATAAAATTAACCAAGCACATACATATTACCTAGCCAGTCCTCGATATCCAAATCGTTGTATGACACACTTCCACCAACTCGATATCCAAATCATTGGGTGACACCAACATTCCAAGTGCCTACTAATATTCTTCCAAGCACCAAAGAAGAAAATATTATGGAAAGGAAAACATAGTGAGTTGTGGTTCGACATCCTAAATCGATAAAGAACAGAAAACTGGAGCAAATATGAAATTGACTAACTTGATTTCTTTGGTGTCTATGTACTATTCTCACATTGTCTAAGAGATGACTATGTATATCTATCCAGATAAAGTAATACAAATAGTAATACAAATACCGAGAGGAAAGTTAGTTATTACCCGTTACAGGGCTCAACTCGAAACCGCTTGTTCAACCAACAATGGAAAGAGCATTTCTCCGATTCTCAATAGTAGTGGAGTCATATTCTTGAATTTGGGGGTCATACGCAGTCTTCTCTTGAATTTTGTGTACGTATCGAGTATACACTGCATCTTTTCCATGCATCCACCAAAGCTCAATAAGCTTCAAGATTGTAAAACACAGGAATTATAGGAACCCTACAAAATAATTGAAACCAAGAAAAAAAAGTGTGAGAGATTTAATATTCACCTGCACAACAATAGATGTGATAAAATCTGTTACTAGTTTCAGCAATATAGTGTGCAAAAACCATTTTCGATCAACACCAGTAACTTGGTCGCTGAATGGAACTGAAAACCACACCAGAAACTACACCATTTCCCCACAAACTGCAAGCCAGAAAATGAGTACAAATAGACCCCACAAACTCCAATCCAAAAAATTAGTAGAAATAGACCTCACAACTGCATATTTAAGGATATCTTGTAAACTTCCACTATTGTGTTTATTTGCATAAATAGGCATCTCATCGTAGTGATTTAATCCAACAAAAAAAAATGTCATATTTCCGTCTAAAATTGTCTGTGATGCCTCTCTCTTTTGCGGGATTTTTGTCCAAAATTGAAACAATATATCCAAAGGTGAGAGCATAAGAGGCATCGAAGCATAGGATTAGAAAAATAAGCGCATAAGCCTCCTCAATACAAGGCATAGGTAACAACATGAGAAAGGCTAACACGGACGAAGGTAGAGTGGTTTGGGCATCTTCAACTACAGAAACACTAATTTCAGAAACTGTCTGCAAGTTGTTTGAAGGAGTAGTAGCTATAGAAATGGCAGACTGAACGATTGTGTATTCTACGTCTACCAGCAAAGGTAGAAAAACTGGAGAAACGACCTTGCAGGCTCAACAGAGCTGAAACAACCTTTTCTCTACAGGACTCAATGGCTCAGGCATAGAGTATTTGTGCAAAGTAGGGCTTGATGGACCAAGAAAAGGTAGAGACTCTGCATTCCATGACATTTGGAGGAAGGATGGTGGTGCTGCCATCTTAGAAAGTGGCCAACTCTTTCGAGAAGAGCATCCCACAAGTGGCGTTTTTATATGATTGTTAATAGGCTGCGAAAAGTGTTTGTGGGCACGTGGCATTGTTTAATATGATGCAAACAAACAAAAAAATGTCAAGGAGACCTCCCCGAGAACGCCTTCGACATAATTATATTTCATGCCATTATTTTAACTTCTTCTATGAGAGTCTATATATTTAATTTTGCATTCACATCAAAGGTATAGGTATACGTAGAGATGGAGTATTAAAAGGCTTATCTTTCTCGGGTGGTTTTTTCTCGATGTATTTATTTGGTATTAAGAAATAAAGTCTTATCCTTTCCCAATGGTTTTTTCTTGTTAGGTTTTCCACCTAAAATATTTGGTATTTATTATTCTTTTATCATCATTTTTCTTATTAGTTATCTTAGATCTATCTTAATGTATTTCATATCTAGATCTTTTAGATTAAGTTCTATTCATGTGGGTTAGAGATCTATATAATTATGCTTTAGATATATTCATGATAGTATGAGATCTATATACTTGTGCATTACATCTATAGAATTTTGTTTTAGATCTATTGTTGACTGTTGTTTTTAACCTATCAACTTGTATCATAGTTTTGTTGGAGATTCGATGTGTGTAGAATCCATTTATAGGTGATTGCAATGGAGCTAATGATAAATATTGAAAAGCTTACTAGGCAAAAGTTCACCATATGGAGGTAAAAAATGGAAGATACACTGAAATTGAAAGATCTGCTACCAATTGAGAGAAAATCAAAGAACCCCACATCGATGACTTATGAACGTTGGGAGAAGTTAGATCAAAAGAAAATAGCTACTATTCAATAGTATTTGGCAGGCATGGTATACTTCCATGTCTCACAAGAAAAGACAGTCGAGTCCTTATGGAAAAATCTTCATGATCTATATGAACGAGGTGGTCAAGAAATTATTTTTGATGAAGAGATTGTTTAATCTGAAAATGAAGGAATGGAGTTCAATGAATCAACATTTAAATGAGTTGCACATGGTGTTGAACTAGTTCATTTTGTTGAAGATTGTGTTTGATGATGAGATCCAAGCACTTCTAATCTTAAGCTCAATGCTAGAAACTTGACAGAACTTGGTTTTCACCATAAGTAATGTGACATCGAAAGATAAATTATATTTTGAATATGTTTCTAATAGCTTATTAAATGAAGATATGAGCAGGAAATCTATTGGTGAAGAAATGAAAAATATGGAGACATTATCTCTTGGTGATTGAGGAAGGCAACCAACCATAAAGAAATCAAGATCTAGACATAGGTCAAAGTCTAGGCATGAAAGAATAACCTCCTATCATTGTGGAAAAATTTCCATGTCAAAAGAAATTGTTGGAAATTTAAAAGGGAGCAAAATGAGAAAAAGACAACCAACAACAACAACAATATTGAAGAAACTATTGCTATTGCAAGAGATGGTGAGGTATTAATTATTGTTTCTTATGAGGATGCATGCCTTTATACTTGTACTCATGATAGTGATTAAGGATTTTAGATTCAAGAGCCTCCTACCATGCTACCCGAGGCAACGAAAAAATATTTCTTATAAATCAAGTGATATGGGTAATGTTTGCTTGGATAATAATAGTTTTTATAATATTGAAGGAGTGGGAGATGTTCTAATAAAGACAAAATATGGTTGTAGTTTATTGCTTAAACAAGTCATGCATGTACGAGAGATGAGAATGAATTTGGTTTCAACTGGGAAGCAAGATGATGAAGGATTCCATATAGTGCTTGGCAAGAGAGGCTGGAAAATTGTAAAATGATCATTGGTTGTTGCAAAGGGGTAGAACATAGGCACTCTCTACACATTAAAATCAAAATTGCAGAAATCAAACATTGATGTTATTGGAAAGGAGGATCCTACAACATATGTATGGCACAAAGGACTTGGGCACATGACAGAAAGAGGTATAAAAATCCAAGTGTTGAGAAAAACCATTTCGCTGGGATAAAAGGTACAAAAGGTACAAATATTAAATTTTGTGAACATTGTATTATGGGTAGACAGAAAAGGGTATCATTTATGAGGAATAATTTTAAAAGGGATATAGAAGTATTAAATCTGGTGCATTTTGATGTTAGTGGTCCAATTGATATAAAATCACTAGGAGGAGCTACTTATTTTGTTACATTTATTGTTGATGCATCAAAAAAGGTGTGGGTTTTCCCTATTAAGGGCAAGGATCAAGTTTTAGACATTTTTCAGAAATTTCATATGGATGTTGAAAGGGAGACTAACAAATTATTGAGATGTATTAGAACTAATAATAGTGGGGAGTATTTCTCTAAGGAATTTGAAAAATATTGTAGTAAACATGTCATAAAGCATGTAAAAATCGTTCTTGCACCCCAAAACAAAATGGAACAACTAAGAGAATGAATGAGACAATAATGGAGAAGGTGAGAAGCATGATTGCAAATTTTGGTTTGCCTAACCATTTTTGGGAAGAGGTTGTTCATACATCTTGCTACTTAATAAATCGTTCTCCCACAACGTCATTGGATGGTGGAATTCCTAAAAAGGTATGGAGTCGTAATGATTTATGTTACACTCATTTGAAAATTTTTGGTTATGAAGCATATGTGCATATTCCTAAAGAACAGAGATCCAAGTTGGATGAGAAGTATTGAAATGCATTTTCCTAGGATATATTGATAATGAGTTAGGTTATCGATTGTTGGATCCTCTAAAACAGAGCGTTGCTAGAAGTAGGGATGTCATTTTTAATGAAGAACAAATGTTTAAAATTACTGACAAAGGTGTGGAGATGCATAAATTTGTTGAAATTTAGGGGAAACAAGAGAATCAACCACCATTACAAGAAGACATTAATGAGAATCCATTACAACAAAATGAAAATGAGGAACAACAACAAGGAGAACATGAAGAACAATGAAATTGACAACCACTAAGTGAAATCTCACCACAAAATTTAGAATTTGCAGGTCTACAAGGCCACATAGGCATTCATTAAGGTATCCTCCCTCACAATATATTTTATTGATTGATGAAGGTGAACGTTCTTGTTTTCAGGAAGCATGTGAAGGAGAAAATGGTATCAAATGGCAAAAGGCCATGCAAGAAGAGCTAAAATCCATACATGATAATAAGACTCGGGATTTGGTTGGAAGGCCAAAAGGGAGAAAGGTTTTAAAGAAAAAGTGGGTGTATAGAGTAAAATGTGAAGGCAAGGAAAATCAACAATTATTTAATGCAAGGCTAGTTGTGAAAGGATTTGAGCATGAACAAGGTGTTTTTACAAAAAAATTCTCCCAAGTTCTCAAAATGTCATCAATACGAGTAGTACTTGGTCTTATCATTTCTATATATTTAGAATTGGAATATTTATATGTCAGTACAACCTTCTTACATGGAAATTTGGAAGAAGAGATATATATGGAGCAACCAGGGAGGTTTATTGAAAAATGTAAAGAAAATTTGGTCTACAGGTTGAAGAAGAGTTTATATGGGTTGAAACAAGCCCCTCATCAATGGTATAAGATATTTTACTCTTTTATGCTTGATCATGGTTTTAAAAGGATAAATGTAGATCACTGTGTGCATATTAAAAGAGACAAAAATGGTAATTTAATTGTCTTATTATTATATTTTGATGACATGTTGATTTTCGGAAAAGAGAATTTGATGATTGCCACATTAAAAGAAGAATTAAACAAGACCTTCACAATGAATAATTTAGGATGATAGAGGAAAAGTTTTGGGATGAAAATTATATGTGACATGAAAAGAAAGAAACTATGGTTGTCACAACAACAATACCATGCAAAAGTATTGGAAAAATTTAATATGGATAATGCAAAACCTGTAAGTACAGAACTTGCTTCTCGTATTGAATTAACATCTAATCAATTCCCCACCAATATTGAAGGAAAAGAAGAAATTTCCAAAATTCCATATCTTCAGTAGTAGGAAGCCTAATGGATGCAATGGTATGCACTCACTCCGACATTGCACATTGAGTGGGAGTTGTAAGTTGATTTCTTGCAAACCTAGGAAAGGAGCATTAGAATAGAGTTAAATGGATTTTCAGATCTATTATAGAATCAATTGATTATTGTTTGTGATTTCAAGGTAGTGATACTTTGTTGGAAGGATTTACAGATGTTCATGTTGATATGGGAGATGACATGGATTCTAGAAAATCCACAACATGCTACATCTATACTTTTGCAGGAGTTGCAGTCTCATGGGTATAATCTAGATTACAAAAGCTGGTGGATCTTTCTACCATGGAGGCTGAGTATAATGAAAGAACTGATGCATGCAAGGAGATGCCTTGGATGACGAGGTTCTTAGAGGAACTAGGTGTGCAACAAGAAAAGTATGTATTGAATTGTGATAGACAAAGTGCAATCTATATTGCTAGATATCATTGGATTCACCAAGTTCTAGATGATGAGCTACTACAATTGGAGAAAATACACACAAAATACAATCTAGTTGATATGTTAACAAATATTTTGCTAAGAAATAAGAAGGATCTTTGTAAAACCTTAGTTGGTCTCATCCGAACATGATGAAGATATTTTGGGATTGGGTGAGTAGCAAGGAGATAGAAATTATAGCAGAGGCTTCAATTTGGTCTCAAGTGGGAGATTGTTGTATGTGAGACTAAATAATAAAATAATTGTATTTCTTGAATTCTTAAAACTTTATCAATGTACTCTTCTAAAGAGTTCGACATTATTCTATCTTATTATATGAGAGCCTATACATGTATTCTTTCTCTCACATAAAAGGTACAAGAAGGAGTAGAGATGAAGCAGAAGGAGTAGAGTTGAAGGTTGATGTATCTATTTGTTAATAAGAAATAAATATTGATCATTTCCTAGTAGTTTTTCCTTTTTGGGTTTTCCACCTAAAATATTTGGAGTTATGTTATTCTTTCATTATCATTATTTTTATTAGTTATCTTAGATATGTTTGAGTGTTTTTCAGATCTAGATCTTTTAGCTATTTATTCATGTGGGTTAGAAATCTATATAATTATGCTTCAGATCTATTCATGATAATATCAAATCTATATAGGTGTTCATTAGATCTATATAATTTTATTGTAAATCTATTATTGATTGTTGTTTTTAGCTTATCAACCATCTGCAAATATGAACTATCATAATTTCTAGTTATTATCCACAAATATTTAATGATTCATAGTTCCATTTACTATCTTTTGAAATGTGTCATTATATCATTTCAAATGTTTGATTATATTAAGTTAATATTTAAAATAAAGTTGCGATTTTTCTTGTTTTCCACCTATCATCTAATAAGGAAAAAAGGGAAGTTGGGCTGCTTCATTACATTAATTGCATTAAGTTGATATTATAGTAGAATTGTTTTTTCTTGTTTTGTCATCAATGTAATACTTTAAAATTGGAGTAAAATCAAAATGGAAATTTCAAAGTTTTGGAGTAAAATCCAAATGGAAATTTCAAAGTTTAGTTTTACAACTTTTGAAAAAGTTGGAGGAAATTAGAAAGAAGTAAATTAATGTAAGACTATTGCTGAGTCTTTACAACATATTTCTTTAAGTCTTTAAATAGGCTTCATCACATGCTAATATTATGGAAAATACCATGAGTTACCCAATACCATGGGACCATAAACCTTAAACAATAAATCCATCATTGATTGTATGAAGGTTATCTTAACAAATGTAACATTCCCCCCTTTAAACTTGTACACATGATACACTTTTTCTTTATATCCATGTGCTTTGGTCAGGAAAACCAATTTTCAAAGATATATTTTTACTCACCTTGGTGAATCTCACCAAGCGGGCTAAAGAATACGTTGATGAAGGCATTTTCCGCCTATAAATGGTAAACTCATCATTGATTGTATCAAATTTATCTTAACTAATTTATGACATAGAAACATTAACACAACAATTAATAGGTGGAAAAATTCAACTCAATTTTGTAGAAATTCTTTCCTAAATCTTGTAGAAGTTATAGTTCCAGTAACTTTTTCCTTGGGGATTTTGATCTATTTTAAAACAATCCATATCAAGTAAATTTTGAAAAAATGAATGAAAAAGTGAAACTTTACCTTACTAGAAAAAATGGACTATCAAGAAACACTTATTACCTCATTCCAATTTGAAATGGAAACTCCAAGTTCCAATTTTGTTTTAATACGGTTTATTCATTTTCAAATGCTAAGGAGTAAAATAATCATCAATTTTCCCTTTCTTCTTTTCAACCTCTATCCACCCGTGAGAGAAGGTTCCATGACAATTAATTGTGGATTAGAAGGTGGATGTATATGATTCTCACATTGCACCAACTCCTTATCCGAATTTGATTTGTCAAATTGATGGAGGTTCTTCATTCCCTTTGATGGAGTTTCATTTGTTACTACTACCATAAGGGGAAAGCCTAGTATTATTATTTATTTCTCTATCCAATGAAAAGGGCTCATATTTTTCAATGTTCCTACAATTGTTGTCAACTACTTATTTGCATTATGTGCCTCTTCATCATCCGATAAATTCTACTCAAATGGTTGTCATTCTTTGGGTTTGTGTTTATTTCATTTTTTCCTTCTAAGTTTAAAATAAGTCTTATAAATGCCTTTCTTATTGACAAAGTTAGCATCAAAAAGTTGTATTTTCAATGTTGATAATCCAATTCGTGACCCTATTTGAAACCTTTTCTTAAAGGACCAACTTATGTGGAAATCATTTCCTAATATTTATTTCCATATATATATATATATATATATATATATATATATATATATATATATATATATATATATATATATATATATATATATATATATA
>JASDQU010104520.1:61054-73044 GCA_032191745.1 Picea mariana
AACTCGAAATAGAGTTCTTTCCCCAATGCACCCTCTACATTCGCTCAATGCCTGCTTGACAGAGCTTCTACAAAACTTTTAGTAGTTATGTCTTCTTCTAAACTCGAAATAGAGTTGTTTCTTATGCACTCCTTGCACTTCTGCTGGTGAAGGTCCAATTGTCTCCCTCTTGAGCTTTCCTGAGGCGGTCTCGCTTCTGTCAACGCACACCTTGCGGAGTCTGTGCACTCCTTGCACCCTGAAACTCCAAGACATGAAGAAATCAAATTTCTGCAATTACTTCATCAGTTATGCATTCAAAACAAGAAATTCATAAAAACAAGTAAACACACACAGACAATTCATGGTAGGAAAAACTGTTCTTCTATTAATCTGTATGTCTGTACAAAATGTTTACAATGGCTGGACTGTAACAAGTCTCAGCTCTTTTCTTGAGACCTCTCTACCTGAGATCCCTCCTCTGCTCCTAACTCTCTATCTGAGTCTCTAATTCTCTACTCTCTAAACTTCCTATTACAAAGAGGGCTCTCTCACGAGCTTATCCTCCACCTCACCATCTTTGAGCCATCGCTCTCACAGAGTGGCTCTCTATGGATACATTACACAAAAGGAGTGTCCAGGCCTGACTATGACCTTGGCTTGCTGCAGGTAACAATTAACGGAAACCTGAACCACTACCTGAAAAAAGATGCGGTTGGAATTAAGAGCCTTACAACATGAATCCCCAAATGGGGTCTAATTTCAAAATTTTGAAAAACGAGAGGGCTTTGCCTCTCTCCCTCATGTATGCACGCTGAATGTGTTGGTTGGCTGGTGCTTAGGCTGAGCTAGAGTGATCCTCCTGCATCACTAACCTTGACCATGGTTGACAATGGTTAACTGACAGTTGTTTCCCATAGATGACCATGGTTGGCCATGACCATGGTGGTCGTGACCATAGTTGACCATGACTATGGATGACATTAATACATTAATGYATATTGTAATGTGTTAATTAATTAATACATTACTAAAGTATTAATACATTAATACATTAATAAAGTATTAATACACTAATAAAATAAGACAGATTGATAAAATAGTAATACATTATTAAAGTATTAATACATTAACAATACAWTATTACATTAATGTAATGTATACATTAAAGTATTAATTTACATTAATGTATAATGTAACTTATTAATTAATATATACATTAATAATCTAATGTATTAAATAATTAATAAATTATTGATTAATACATTGCTAAAGTATTAATACACTAATAAAATAATGCATTAAAAAATGCATTCCATACATTAAGCACATTAATAAATACATTACTAAAGTATTAATACATTAAAACATTAATAAAGTATTAATACATTAATAATGTAATGTATTAATTAAGTAATACATTAATGCATTACTAATTAACAAATTTCTAAAATATTAATACACTAATAAAATAATACATTAATAAAGTATTAATACCTTAATAAATACATTATTAAAGTAGTAATACATTAATAAATTAATAATACATTAATTGACAATGAAATGGTTCACAATGGTTGACCATGGCCATGGTTTCTAATGGTTGACTATGACAATGACCATGAACATGGTTAAGTTTGGTAGACATGTTGCACATATGTTTTCTTTGATGTCAAAGTGGTCATGGACATGGTCAGTTATAGTGCAATAACAAATATAAGTAGTGCATGGAAGGATTGAAGGACCAAAGGATCAATGGTGCAAAGAAGGGCTAATGGTGCAGAAGAAAATATGCAGGGTGCTTTGAACCAGTGCAACGAATAGTGCAGAGAAGCGTGTCGAGATGAAACTAGTGTGATAGAATGGAATATGAAAATTTGTGTGGAAGATTGTGTAGAAGAAACTTTGCAGGGAACCTTGAGCGTGTGTAACAAATGACACGATAGAATGTAACTAAATAAATATTATGTGACAAGCAACAGAGTGGAATGTGACGGGATGAACAAAGCGACTCGGTGAGTGCACTGCAGGGCAAGTGCAATGGGATGAAGGCACTCCAGGGCAAGTGCGATAGGATGAAGACTTGTGACTTGAGGTTTCGGCTCCTATTCTATCTGCATAGTAGATTCTCTATAGACCAAAATGTGAGTTGATGCATCATTCATGAAGAGATTCTCTGATAAGACTAAGTTTTGTTGTTGGAGATGAGATGGAGCTCATTTGTAGGAATATTTGGTCTATTTGATTTAGTCAAAGAATGTCCAGTTGTAACTAGATTTTGATCTAGTCAAGATTTTTCCACAATGTAACTATCATGCGTTCACATACTTTATTTATACAGAAGTGTAACTAAACGAAGTGTGTTCTGGTCAAAATGTGTCCACAATGTAACTATGATGCATCCACATACTTTATTTAGACATAAGTGTAGCTCACAAGAGTTTGATCTCGTCAAAATATGTCCGCAATGTAATTGTTATGCGTCCACATACAGGAAGAGGAACTCAGACAAAAAAATTATAATTAGGATGTGCTCTGTTTGATTAATGCGCGGACGAAAAGACAAGAAAAATAATTTTTAATTGTTTAAAGAAATTGAACTGGAGACTTATAAGATATATTTTCATGGAGAAAAGTTCAGTTCTGTAAAAATATTTCTTAAACTGATTTCAGGGTGGAAGGGTGGTGCTACAATGAGTTGAAGCTCACAGAGGATTGGTGTCATCATTATCTATGATAGGTTGGTACCTAAGACGATTATGGTACCTCATTGTTTGTGATAGTTTGGTGTGTGTGGGGATTGGTGTCCTCATTTGCGACATGTTGGTGTCTGAGAGGATTGGTGTCCTCATTATCTACAACAAGTTGGTTCCTGAGAGGATTGGTGTCCTCATTATTTGTGACAGGTTTGTACCTGACAGGATTGGTTTCCTCATTTACGATAGGTTGGTGCCTAAGAGGATTGGTGTCCTCATTTGCGACAGGTGGGTGGCTTTCAAGCTGAATAATTGTAAATTGTAAGTTGGTGCTTGCAAAAGAACATAAATAAAGATGATTTGTGGTTTTCTCCCACATTGGGTTTCCACRTAAAATTTCTAGTGTAATSTGTTTTTTGTGTTCTACATGTACTGCTAATTAAGTAAGCACTTCTAAGCAACTTTAATTTGTTGCAAAGGAAAGAAAATTAAGAAATATGATGCAATATTGATTCACCCCCCTCTCAGTATTGTTGTAAGTTATAACAATCAGTATCAAAGTGCAGGTACATTAAATAACAATCTAACACTTGGAAGGAAGATCAAATAGAAAGTATGTCAAGTCAAGATTATTTTTATTTTTTAACCATACCTTTTATATTCAATAGAACAAATTTTGCATTTTGGAAAATAAAAATGAATACCTACTTGATTTCTCTTGGTATAGAAATCTGACAGATTGTGGTAGATGGTTATAAAATACCAACTACTCTTCCAACTCATGAAGTTGGTAAGAAAAATTTCTACAGTAATGCAAGACATATGAATGCCATCCAAGCAGGACTTGCAGAAACATAATTTTTCAAAGTAATGCAGTTGGAATCCATAAAGAAAATATGGGATAAACTGGTAAAAAGTTATGAAGGAGACGAGAAAGTAAAGTTGGTCAAACTTCAATCTTACATAATGCAATTTGAAAACCTAAGAACGAGTGAAGATGAAAATGTTGCAGGTTTCTTTCTCATAGTAGATGAGACTGTAAACAATATTAAAGGGCTAGGTGAGAAGATTGAGGAAGCTATAATAGTTTAGAAGGTAATGCGATCTCTTCCCTCAAGACTTGATGCGAAGGTTTATGCTATAGAAGAAATGCATGAACTAGATAAACTAACTATGGAAAGGTTGCATGTAATTCTAACTGCTTATGAGATGAGGACTAGGAAAGAGAAATCAAATCTAAAACACGCAGTCTTCAAGCCATCAGTCAATTCGTCAACATCTCAAAATCATGATTCAACAAAACACTTCTCAGATGAAGAGAAATCTAACTTTGCAAGGAAAATAAAGAGGGGATCCGAAAAATCTAAAGGTACATGTTACCATTCAAATTCTTTAATTGTGGTAAAGTTGGTCATTTTGCATCTAAATGGCCCTTCAAAGAACACAACACCAATTAAAAAGAAAGAAAAGGAAAGGATTATCCTAGGGAGACTAAAAAGAAAAAATATTTTAAAAGGAACATTTTTTATTCAAAAGAGGATAGAAGCAACTCTGCAGACATTGAAGAAGAAGAATATGGGTCAGATACAATTCAAGATGAAAAACTTTTCATGGCATTAGAGTAACAAAAATCTGATTAGGAAAAATGAGACACATAAGAGTGAGAAGTTGTAGTAGACATGGAAGGAGAACTCATTAGTGATATGGAGGAAATATCCTAACTCGAGAAAAAGAACTGTTATAGTTTTATACAAAAAAAGACAATCAGATCAACAAATATATATTCATCTTAAAAATTAAGTTAGAAGAGGCCAAAAGAAGGGAAGAGATATTTATGAATTAGATAAAAGAAAAGGAGAGCATATTTGGCAAACTAGAAGTAGAAATAGTGTCCTCAAGAAAAAATCTAGATAAGTCCAAGACTCAAATGAAATTCATAAAAGGAGCTGAAACTTTAGATAACATTCTCAACAATCAAAGATCACCGAATGACAAGCTAGGATTAGGATATAAGGAAATTCTGAATATTATCAAAGGTGAATCAGGCACCAACATGTCTACTAGTGAGAAGCCTACAAGTTATGAAAATGTTCTCAAGGGAAACAATAGTCAACCTAAAAAATCAAAAGATGACAATAAGAAGCAGTCAGAATTGGATCGGCCCAACTATTAAAAGAAATATGAAGCAAGGNAGCATATTTGGCAAACTAGAAGTAGAAATAGTGTCCTCAAGAAAAAATCTAGATAAGTCCAAGACTCAAATGAAATTCATAAAAGGAGCTGAAACTTTAGATAACATTCTCAACAATCAAAGATCACCGAATGACAAGCTAGGATTAGGATATAAGGAAATTCTGAAAATTATCAAAGGTGAATCAGGCACCAACATGTCTACTAGTGAGAAGCCTACAAGTTATGAAAATGTTCTCAAGGGAAACAATAGTCAACCTAAAAAATCAAAAGATGACAATAAGAAGCAGTCAGAATTGGATCGGCCCAACTATTCAAAGAAATATGAAGCAAGGAAGCAACATGTGCCTAAATTTTATCAATCTCACACACAAATAATTATTCATATAAGTAAGTTTTTCATTCCAAGGAATCCAATTTTTTTCTATGGATATTTTTTCTCTTGTGGCAACTTTGGACATAAGGTTGTGAGTTGTAGGACTTTTAGACATAACATAAATGTAGAAATGAGATTCAATAAACCTTGAATGTATATGTATCAAAATGCCTTCTACCCTCTACTAGATGACCTCGAATGCCACATATGCAATAATTTTGGACACAGGTAAAGTGAAGGCAAAAGAAAGATGCTACCTGTCTATAAGCAAGACAAAGAAGAAGATTTTGCCAAGGTTTGGAGGAAGAAAAATAAAAACAAAGAAAATTGTGGGCTCACTATATATGCCAAAAATAAAGAAAATCAAAGGTATATTGACAGTGGTTTCTCCAAGCACATGACAAGAGACAAGAGTAATTTTGAATTTATAACTAAAGAAAAAGGTGGTAATGTTACTTTTGGAAACAATGCTCTATCTAGAATTAAGGGGAAATGAACTTTTGTACTAGATGAAGATAAGAAGGTAAAGACCAAAGAACAAAATGTGTTGTCTGTATATGGTCTAGAACATAACTTGTTGAGGGTAACTCAAATGTGTTACCAATGACACAATGCTATCTTTGATTCAAAAGGTTGTAAAGTAATGGATGTGAATACAGAAAATATTGTTGTTAAGGAAGTCATAACTTCAAGAAATGTGTATGTTCTAGAAGAAGGCAAAGAAAAATGTTGCATTGGTAAACCTGATGATTGTTGGCTTTGGAACAAAAGACTAGGTCATCTTAGTTTTAATCAGCTTGTTAAGCTAGGAAGAAAATATGTTGTGAGAGATATATCCAAAATTTCCAAACCTGAGAATATTTTTTGTAAGTCATGTCAGTTTGGAAAGCAGTCAAGAGTTCAATTAAAGGCAAGAGAACACTCCACCACTTGACTTATTTAGTTGATTCATACAGATATCTATGGCCCCACTCGTACACAATCACCTCGAGGTGATAGATATTTTTATTATTATTATTGATGACTATACCAGAATGTCTTGGGTTGGATTGTTATTATTATTGATGACTATACTAGAATGACTATACCATAGTGAGATTGTCGCACCCTAGTAGTATTGAGAGGGGCGACGACCACCAGCCATAGTCACAACCTTTATGCATCGGGAGCTATGGTGACCCTTTGAAGCATGCTCGAAGGGCACTCACATTGGGTGGTGTGACGGCTTTAAAAATTTTATGAGGGCACTCGCATATGTTTTTTGGAGTTGAAATTTTTTTAACGTATGTTTTTTTTTTAAAGGGTATGAAGTTTGTTGTATAAAAAAATGAGTGGATGATTCCTNAGGGCACTCACATTGGGTGGTGTGACGGCTTTAAAATTTTTATGAGGGCACTCGCATATGTTTTTTGGAGTTGAAATTTTTTTAACGTATGTTTTTTTTTTAAAGGGTATGAAGTTTGTTGTATAAAAAAATGAGTGGATGATGCTATAAAAAGTATTATATGCATATTATAATGCATAAATTCAAGTGGTGAATTTCTTAAAAAGGTGAATCTTTTTTTCAAAAGATTTTTTTTTATTAAACCTTTTTTATATTACTAAAGGTTTTTTGGATTAAACCTTTTTCTTTTAAATTATTATTCAACATTGAGTAAGATCATTCCTCCATATAAGGGCCATTGGTTATTATAAACAGTGATGTCTTTTATGTTTCCTCTAATGGAAAAGATGCATAGTGCTAAGTTCAAAATTGAGAAGTTCAATGGCAAGCACAATTTGAGATCTGGAAGGTTAAGATGCATGATTTGCTCGTGCAACAAGGCATGGTGAAAGTGCTTTTGGGAAAAGAAAAGCAACCCATGACCATAACAAATGATGACTGGGATGAGATGGATGTGAGACCACTGAGTGGCATACGCCTATATTTGGACGTAGATGTATTTTTCAACACTGTTACAGAGAAGACAACAGTTGGTTTGTGGTCAAAGCTGGAAAGGCTGTACATGATGAAGTCCTTAACGAACATGATCTTCCCGAAAAGACAATTGTATAGTTTCCGCATGAAGGAAGGTATGAAAATACCTGATCATTTAAATACTTTTAATACTCTTTTAGTCCAGTTGACTAGCATGGGAGTGGAATTCGAATCTGAAGATAAGGCAATTACATTATTGTGTTGTTTTCCCATGTCATGGGATCATTTTGTTACCTCTATTAGTTTTAATTGAACAGAAACTATTGAGTTTGATGATATTGTTGTAGCTTTACTATCTGAGGAAAAAAGGAAGAAATCCAATTTAAGAACCTCTACATCTGAAGCTATGGTGATCAGAGTAAGACCTAAAGAAATAGGACATGGTCAAAGGAATTTATCTTGATCAAAGTCAAAGGGAAAAAAGAGCAATCTTAAGCTTAAGTTTGAACTGGGATCTTGTCAGTTGTAACCTTCTTTAAGCATGAAACATGGAAAGCTAGGTGTACTCGCGAAGATGCATGAAGCTCCAATTTGTATGCCATGTTACCAATCTTTTGCAACACCTTATAAGGGCCATATTACTTCAGTGATAATTTATCATCCCTCTTAGCTTGCTTGAGGGACATATGTTTGGATGGTTGTAGTCTTAAGAATACCCAATCCCCTACTTCAAAACTTCGTTCACTACGATGTTGATATGCTTGTTGTTTCATCCGATTTTTTCCCATGGTTAGGTTGCCCTTTTAGAGTTGGAGAACTTTTTGTTCATGCTCGATGTGATCTTCCACTGCTTGAACCTTAGATTTTTCTTTTAGAGAAGAAGTGATGGTGTCATTTTTGTTACAGTATGAAAGGAAGTGTTATACCACCATTCTTCCAAGGGTAACCACTTGAACCATTGTGTTTGTTTATCATAGACAAAAAAATGAAGGTATCCTTCCATACATTTGTTCATATCTCAATTTGTCCATCAGATTGAGGATTATAAGATGAGGTATGATCCAATTGAGTACCCAAACAAGAAAATAACTATGTCCAAAAAGTCAAGTGAAAATGGTATCTCTATCACTTATAATAATCTTTGGGCTTCCATGTAGATTTTGAATTGTCTCCATGAATGTAGTAGCAACTGTACTAGCTTTGAAAGGATGAGAGAGTGCACACAACTGTGCGTACTTGGTAAGTCTATCAACAATCACCATGATGACACTGTTCCTTCAAGCTTCAATAAACCTGTGATGAAATCCATGGAAACCTCCTCCCAACATTGAATTGGAATGACTAATGGTTGTAAAATACTCCGGGTCTTAATTGTCTCCACCTTATTTTGTTGGCAAACCAAACATTCTGCCACAATCCTTTGAACATCAATTTTAAGGCCATCCCAAAATAATTCCCTCTTGACCCTATGATAGGTTTTCAAAAATCCCGAGTTCCCTCCGATCGGAGAGGTGTGCAATTCCAAAAGTACTTTTTGTTGTAGTTGGGAGTTCTTACATAGATATAAGAAATCTTTGTACCATAATTAATCATTTTTCCATGTAAATGTGTCGGATGCACTAGAATCCTACTGCAACCTTTGAATGAGAGTCCACACTTCTTCATCATTCTTCCATTCATCCCTTACTTCTGTTATCCAATCAGGTTGGATGATAGATATAGCACAAAGAATTGCCTCAACATCTTCATCCTTTCCTGAGAGTGCATCTGCCACAACATTTTTCTTCCCTTTTTTGTAGATGAGTTCAAAGTCATAACCCAACATCTTGGTCACCCATTTTTGTTGCTCTTTTGAAGATAGTCTTTGTTCCAAGAGGTATTTAATATTGTCATGATCATTTTTTACCTTGAAGTGCTTACCTATTAGGTAAGGGTGCCATTTCTTCAATGCATTTAATATTGCCATCATTTCCTTATCATAAATCTGGGTTTGTGTAATTCCTTTCCCTTGAGTGGCCGACTTTCAAAAGCAAGGGGCCTTCCTTATTTTATTAGAACAACAACAATGTCATTTCCCGAGGCATCACAGTCCAAAATAAAAGTTTTTGTGAAGTATGGTGTGGTCAATACAAGAGCTTTGCACATTGCCTATTTAAGTTGTCCAAAAGCTTGAGTTTCCTCTAGAGTCCATGAAAATGCATCCTTCTTCGTTAATGTAGTTAAAGGTTGTGTTATTCTTTCATAGTTATGAACAAACTTGCGGTAGTAGCCCATTAAACCCAAAACTCCTCTAAGATGCTTCAATCTTTTGGGAATTGACCAGTCCATCATGGCTTTAATATTGTTAGGGTCTACTTTGACACCTTCATGAGATACAATATGACCCAAATACTCTACCTCCTTCACCCCAAATACAAATTTGGATAGTTTGGCATATAGCTATTGCTCCTTTAGTAGCTATAGCACCCTGTCAACATGTCAAACATGATATTCCCAAGATTTTCTATAGATTAGTATATCATCAAAAAATACTAACACAAATTTTCGAAGGAAGGGATTGAAAATGGAATTCATGAAGCCTTGGAATGTGGAAGGTGCATTCGTAAGGCCAAAATTCATGACCAAAAATTCATAATGTCCTTCATGAGTTCTTAATGATATTTTTGGTATATCTTCTTCCTTCATTCTAATACGATGATACCCTGAATGGAGATCCAATTTTGTGAAGTAAATTGCTCCATGTAGTTCATCTAACAATTCATCAATGACGATAATGGGAAACATATATTTATTGGTGATCTTGTTGAGCTCTCTATAATTTGGACACATATGCCATGAGCCCTCTTTCTTGAGCACCATTACGACCGATGCAGATTAAGAACTTTGGATAGTTATAATAATGCCATCCTCTAACATTTCTTCAACCATATGCTCAATTTCACTTCTCTAGGCATAAGGGTATCTATAAGGCCTGATGTTAGGAAGAACACTTCTAGGAATTAAGTGAATAGCATGATCATGATTGTGAGTGGCTGGAAGATCTCTAGGAATATATTCAAATACTTTGGAATGCTTATCAATGATCCCTTGGATATCTAGGGTAATATATGGCTTAGATGTTTGAACATATAGTGAACATATTTGTACAATTACACCCTGATGCCACTTTTCAATATTGTTTTCTTTCCATTAGAGCTTAACACCTTACTGGGTTTCCCTATGATATCCCTGAAGTCAAATTTATTTCCTTCCAGTGAAAATTTCACGAAAAGTTATTGAATATTAAAATCCATTGTACCCAATGATTGTAACCATTGGACCCCTGGTATGACATCAACAACACCCATGGGTATGGAAATCGTTGGACTATTCATTACATATTCCCACATAGTAAGATTGATCTTATGGAATTTTTCGGAGCAATTGATAGTTCCTCCATCTGCAATCATTACTTGAAAATCTGGTGATGGATATATAAAGCAACTGTGACCCTTGGCTAATTTACAGTGAATGAAGTTACGAGTAATACTAGAATCAATTAGAACTATTACCTTTTTCTTTTTGATATATCCTTCGATATTGAGGAATTGAGGAGAGCTAATTCCATCCAATGCATGAAATGATATGGTGGGAGTCATCTCTTCATAAGAAATCGCTTCAATGTCTTCATCTTGAGATGGTTCTTGTTCTTCTTCCTCGTCACAATATATGTAGAATGATTTCTTCTCACCACAATTATGTCCCTTACTGTACTTGCTATCACAATTAAAGCATAAACCTTTTTCTTTTCTTTCCTCCAATTTTTGATTTGTCAACCTTGAGGGTTGAGGTGGTTTAGAAGAAGGAACATTATTCTCTCAATATATGTTAGGGGTGGTGCTACATTATCCATAGCCATATTTTTACTTTCAACATTTCTCGCCACCCTGAATTCATTCTCCAATGATTTGGATTCCCAAAGGTGAACCTCATCTTGAATGCTATCCTTTAAAGTTCCTATGAAGACATAAATTAGGTGCTCATATGGAATATCCATTACCTTTATATTCAATCTTTGGAATTTCTCAATGTGCTCCGCAACTCAGCCCTTTTGCTTGAGATTTATCAATTGGCTTAAGAAGGCATCGCTCCTTGTATCCTCATTGTATGCTATCATTTCTTCTGTGAAAATTGTCCAAGTGAAAAATGATTTGCAAGAACAAATCCATCGATACCACACAAACTGATTATGTTATAAATATAAGGATGCAATTCATACCTTGTGTTTGTGTGGCACATCATGTAGATCAAAGAAATGCTCCATCTGGAGTATCCATGTGATTGGATCCTTGTCATCAAACTTCCTCATATCGATCTTAGGAATGTGGTTGGTCTTCAACTGAAAGCTGGAGTTTCTCTAGTTTTGATTAATCTTCCTTGTGTCCACATCATGATTTTCATGGGATACATTGGCACTTTCAGGTGGCCTCTCTATTAGAAAAAATTTCAACCCTTCCATGATCTCCTCTTTTAAGCCATCCATCTTAGTATCCTTTATCGCTACCATCTTAGATTTAGTTGAATCCATCAAAATTTGTAGTTCATCTTGTGTTACTGCCTTGTTTTGTAAATCACTTATGTCCTTGTGCATTTCTTCACCTTCATCAAGAGTCCAAGTAGGACTATCTGAGGGATTATTTTGTATAGAAGTTCCCTTTCTTGGTGGCATGTTGGCCAAGTATCACTACAAGGTAGGAATTCCTAATTGGATTAGGAAGAGATCCTCACAAACAAGGGAGTGTCATGTGCTATATCTATTTGATATATGTGAAGGGTCCAACAATAGTACTCA
>JASDQU010104520.1:91248-120156 GCA_032191745.1 Picea mariana
TTATGATCTTATGCTTCTAGTGTGAGCGGATCCTTTCTCTTTTGTTGCGGCCCTCTTCTCCTTCTGTTGTTGAAAGTTTTTGCTGGTATTGTTGCGGCTCCCTTTTAAGGATAGTGATTTGGTGCGGCTCCCCTTGAGGGATGGTAGGTGCAGCCTCTCTTCTATTGTGGGGTGCTGGTAGGAGCGACCTCTCTTCTGCTATGGGGTGTTGGTAGTTGTGGCCTCCTTTCTGCCTATTCTGTGACTATGGGTGCGATCCTTCTCCTCTACTATTGTGTGACTCTGGGTGCAGCCCTTCGCCTCTACTGTGGTGTGACTGTGGGTGTGGCCCTCTCTTCTGTTGTGGGATGACTGCAGTTCTATTCATACCGTGACCTTTATCTTTGAGCCCTTGGCCTTCCTTAAGCTACCTTTTGTGAGGGTTTTATCCACAAAAGTTTTGTGTGAGGGTTTTAGTGATTCACCTACTGTTTGTGTGAGGGTTTGACTATGTGAAGTATTTGTGGCCCTATCCACTTGGTGGCAAGAAATTTCATTTATCTTTTGGCAAGAGATCCAACCTATATGGTGGATCTATGAGTTGGACTTTGTCTGAGCATAATTACAAATGGTTCTGCAACTCTAGTGTTGGTTGTGACATCTTCAGAGGTAAGACTTCAGGGCAAGGTAAGTTATCTATTCTGTGTATCATTATCAAATCTGAATTTTTCTTTGAGTTGTTTTTTGTTTGATCTATCTAGATTTATGTATCAACATTGAATGTTTTCAGATCTGGACTGTTTGTTGAGTTTGGTTCATATTTTGTTTCTGATCTGTAGATCTGTATGAGATTTATCCCAGCTTATAGATCAGAACTAATGTGTATTCTAGATCTTCTCTTTAACTAAATAACTAAACTATTTTAGATCTGAGCACACATGTTTGTTTTCTCTCTTCAAGTAGTGTAGACTTGTTTTCTAGATATAAGATCTAGTTGTTTTTCTCACTGAAAATTAAAAGACACTTTTGTTCTACTTTACTGCCCTAATTCTAACATGGAGAAAAGTCACTCGGGGAGAAAAGTGGGTGTGTTGAACAAGAACTCACGAAGCCCTAAGAGTTGGAGTTCATTTGAGTCATTCGTCAGCTAAGGACAGGTGTCAGCAGATATTCCATTTCAGAAGATAGCCACTTCGGAGGAAAGTGGGTTCACGTGAGTTGAGAACTGCTGAAGCCTGAACTATCAAAGTAAATCATGACCGTCGATCTGAGAGGGACACACATTAACCAAAAGTCATCTGAAGCTCCAAAGGTAAGTAATCATCCTATCCATTCGCCGTTGGAACACATGGAGACTGGAGATTTACTCTGGGGGAAAGTAACTCCAGAGGAATTGAAGAGTAAAGGCATGAGAACTTCCGAAGGCTAAAGCATCGAAGTTCATTAGAACCTTCCATTGGAATAGGACGTGTGGCATGAGATCTATTACTTTGGAGGATTGGTACCCCAAAAGAAAGAAAGAGGAGGGGCATTAACTGCAAGTCGCCCGAAGCAAGGCAAAGCACAAATATCGATTGTTGATTGGGGAAAACACATGGTGCTTGATCTGTAACTCCGGGTATGGAGCACTTCAAAGGAAAGAGATGATTGGAGTGTTCGAAACTCCTGAACGTCGAAGTCCCAAAGTAAATCATAGTCGTTGGTTGTGAACGAAGTGTGGACCATAGATATGGTCTGTGTGTGTTCGCAAGCTCGGAATTCGACGGATTCAGAGTCAGGAGTGTCAAGAACACCCAAAGCCTGAAGCTCCGAAGTGCCCTTTGATTTGGTGCCTGGGTGCAAGCTGGGGTCATATGAAGGAAGGGGGCTATCATGGAAATCTAGCACCTGCTGTTGAAATCCTTCAAAGGGGCTAGGAAAGAGCCCGGGGGTTTGGAAGAACCTACACTTTGGTGAAAGAGGAACCTAGAGAGAGTTAAGGGAAACAAAATTTTGATACCCCACCCCTTAAAAAAGCACCTAGGGGTCAAGTTTGTTATAGGGTGAGACTAACCTGATAGAAGGCATCACTCTACAACCGACTTTTGTGATTCATTTTATGGTGGATGACAACTTTTCTCTACTCATGTACTTGGCTTGAGTCCGCCTTTACAACTGTTGAGTGGTATTTCCTTACAACTTAAACACAACTAATCCATAACTGCGAGAAGAAGATGAGGAATTTACCCCAATGATTATGTGGTGATATGTTATGGTAATGGAACTTTATTGTATGTTGTAAGGCTCATTGTGTGCATGGTACTGCTAACCTTGATGTTTTATTATGAAGTTTTCCCTTTTGTGATTTTACATTTTCAAATAAATATTAGTCTATATAATATATAATTGTTAATAAAATCACAATTTTCTATTTTCTATTGCAGAATTAATGAAATCACAATTTTCACAATTATTGCACTTTTAATGAAATCACAATATTCACAATTTTATGTTGCACATTTAAACACTGTCTTTTGTAAAATTGTATAGATAATGGTATACTGGAATAGAAAAACACCACCAGCTTCTAGTCTTGTATATGTGTAGCTCGTAGTTGTAGGTTAGTTGATAAGTGTGGATATTTGGTTTCCCTACTTGTTGACAAGGTGACTATGGATACCACTATAGGTTAGGTTGTCCCATCTTCACAATAGGTAATCTACTTTTGTCAATGAAAAAAAAAATAACTTCGATCTACAGAGCCATTTTATTCTGTTTTTAATTAATTAACCAGTCAAAATGACATCTCTTAAAATAGGTGAGGTGATAAGTAAATATGGAGAGTTATTAACTATTAAGTAAAGTTTTGTTTTAATTTATTATTTTAAAATTGTATATATATATATATTTAAAAATTTAAACTTTTAAAGATAAATTATGTTGGTCCAAATCTAATCTATTAGAGTTATGGTTATTTATTTGAGAAGAAATATGAAATGTCACAAGTGATAGAAATAATCATTGCAAGTCCAAGTGACTTCTTGGAAGATGAATCCAAAAGTCATCTTATAAGTGTATCATAGTAATGAAAGATATTCTAAGTTGATCTACAGTTTTGTGCATCCCTCTTGGAAGATGAATCCAAAAGTCATCTTATAAGTGTATCATAGTAATGAAAGATATTCTACCTTAATCTACAATCTTGTGCATCCCAATACTTGTATCCGAGTACCTATAGTTTTTAGAGTAAAAATGCTTGTACCTCATTTATTCCCTTGAAAATTTTCATTCTACTACAAAAATGTCTCTTTGCAACTTTATTTCTCTGTTTATTCCCTCGGGTCTACATCTGTATATCAGATATGAGATCTGACATTTCTTCTTCCTCCAGTTGTATTGTCCTTATATCGCACAAGCCCATGATCAGAAATTGATGTGAATCAAATGAATGGGTGAGACTCAGTACTCACAAGACAATGCGATAATTTAGGAAGGTTATTCAAACTATGCAACAGATAACCAATTCTAAAGTCAAATAAGATAAATTAAAAAAAAAAAAAATGGTAAGAGAAAAAATGAATTGATAATTTAATAAAATTGAAAAAAATAAATGAGTAGAAAACAAAGGAATGGAAATTGGAGAGTCATGGTTATTTGTCTTCCCTTACCCCTAACTTTCCTTATTCTTTCTCATTTGCAAAAGGTATTTTTGAGCCAAGGAAAGGAGGAGGAATAACGTTGTAACTAGAGATAGTGAAATAAAATATTGAGACCATTCAAATTTTGTTTTCCCATATGGATTGCTAGGGTAAAATACTTTTTTTCAATTATGAGTTTGATTTTATTTATGAGTGGTAGAATTTAATTCGTTGTTGCCTCTTCATATGTTTTTTAAACGCAATTGTTAATGGAATCCACAACCATTGTTGGCCACTGGAGTTTAACAGATGTGTGTTTTTAGTTGTGATTAATGGTAGTTGGTAATTATTTTCAACTGTGATGGCTCTAGGACCAAGACCAGGTCACTCCAATTCACTAAAACATTGAATCTCAATAGAAAAATAATTTAGACCGTCGATTATTTGAGTGAGGGAGATTGAGGGTTGTAATAAAAGAGTCATTGCATTCTCATCTATGTTTCTAATTCCAACTCATGGAATTTAGTAGGTAAGTCATTCGTTTCAGACCGTTGGGTGTTTTTCTTTCTTCATAGACTTGATCTCTTTTCCCCTCAGTCATCTTCATTGCCTCGACCGATATTCTCAATAATTGAGCCGAGTTAAGATTTCATGGGTCGTTCTCTCATTGATAAACTCGCTTATTCCTGTTCTTGGACGTTCTCATCTTCCCAATGGATTTAATGTTAGAGATAATGCTTGCAGCTATTGTAACTGTGAGTTAGCCTTACAGTTGTTGTAACTGTGAGCTAGTTGTTGTAACTGTGAGTTTCTAGGTTAACTAGTTTTAGCTAATCAGATCCACTTTCTTAGGATCTAAATTGTTAGGAGTCGGTGATCTGGATGCTATATATGTAACCTCCATTTGTCTGTGTAATACATTCTATTATTGTGTGTTAATCTTGTGCAATGGCTGCTCTCTCGATTTCTAAGTTGGTATCAAAGAAAGGACCACCCTGACTCTCTCACGAGAGGGGCTAGAAGATGAGAGAAGAGTGATAAGTTGATTCCATTGTAGGAGTAGATTAGGTTAGAGGTTTTGAATTTCTAAATTTTCTGTGTGTTTTGTGAGATTGTTGCGGGAGACTCTCCTTGTGAATAAAGGACCACTACGTAGGAGAACTGATGAGGGTATCGCTGCCCAGATATTCGCTGATAAAATTGTGAGAGGTTAGACGCCTGTGCATTCGTTGATCAGTGACAGTTGCGTGGAAGAAAAGAGATCCAGATCTTCTTTGGCATTGACAACAGGGTTCGATTTTCTCTCTGTTGAAACTCTGATTCCCACTGCAATGGGTGGACTTTATGTTCGRCAAGTGTTTGAGTTGGTTTGGTAGATTTGTTGTAGTGTTACATATAGTGTGATGTGATTTGTGTATGTTATATTATTTTTTGTTTGTAAAATTATATTGTCAAGAACCACTCAAAGAACAGAGTGATATAACTCAAGTATGTAGTTCTTGATGTTCTTTGGAGCTATAAGAACGAACGCATAAGTAGTTTGAAGTTTGTTAAAAGCTAGATACTTTTGTTGTATTTCGGTGCTTCAAGATCATCAGTTAAGGGTTATCATTATATTGATGAGTGTGTGTAAAAAGGTCATTTTATAAGATCGATTACTGATTGTTTCAATATCGAGACTATTCTTCAGGGTAGTTTAGAATCGTTGATCCTATAGATACTTCAAAGATGGTCAGAAGCAGTTTTATTTGTGTTGTATGAAGTGGTAGCTCGAAGATGATGGGAGAGAAAGAGCATGTATATGAAGTTCATAGATGGGTGTAACTGCATATGAGGACCAGTGAGASAGACATGACAAAATTTGTGTTGTAACCCTTTTGTTATGTTTTGTAATTTGTGATTGTAATATTTGTAATGTAAGAATTAAGAGAGGGTGTTAGAGATAATGCTTACAACTATTGTAACTGTGAGTTAGCCTTACAGCTGTTGTAAATGTGAGTTTCTAGGTTAACTATTTTTAGCTAATCAGATCCACTTTCTTAGGATCTAAATTGTTAGGAGTCAGTGATATGGATGCTATATATGTAACCTCCATTTGTATGTGTAATACATTCTATTATTGTGTGTTAATCTTGTGTAATGGATGCTCTCTCGATTTCTAAGTTTTAATTCCACAGTTGGTTGAATTCCTTTGTTACCTGGGAAGCCGATGAGATTATATACACCATGCATACATTCCCCCTAGCCCAATCTTATATAGTTGGGTCGATTTCTTCTTTTACTTGGGAATTTCAATTAGTTGTTGAGTCATTTACCCCCTCTGATGTGTCGTAAAGGCATCCCAGGCGCCGTACATCCATTCCTCATTGCACTTCATTCCTCGGCTGGTCTATATCTGAATTGTGGAGTTACTTGTGTCAACTTAATTCTTAGTTGGTCAATTCACTTCCCTTCAGTTGGTCAACATTCAATAGACTAGTCAATAAGAGAATGGCAGAGATGGAGATTCAATTGTCGTCAAATCTACAACACATCCAATTTCCTTTAAACTCCAAATGTTCAGATTATTCTTGTTCTATCTCAATGTTCAAACCCAAATATGTAGATGGAGTTTTCTAGTGGATCTCCAACCAATTTATTTTCGAGTGGACACCAATATATATAATGATAAATGAGATTTTGGATATGTATTTATCTGTAGTGTTTATTGATGTGTTCAGATCTTTTCTTGTTTGTTTGGATTTGGTATTTTCATAATAAGACACACAAGCTAAGCATGGTTGCCATGACAAGTCAATAATGAAATATAAATTTTGGAGGATGAGGGTTGTGTTATGTTGAAAGTAAATGTGAATGTTGGGTGGCTAATAATTTTATATGAAAAGAATAATAAGAAAAGCTAGCCTGATAGAGAAGCATAACAAAATTTTAAATAAGGATGATGGTTTAAAACTTGGCAATAGCTAGAAACCACTCATAAATCAATTGAAAAAATATCCACAATAAAATATAACAATGAGTCTAGAGAATAATGTCTAATGGGAAGAGTCTTCCTCACAGTAAAAAAATAACAAATATATACTAATTAATTGAATCTCTTTGTTTCTTATTCATCCCATCCATTTCATGGACATCCCTTGAACATGGACTCTTCTATATGTTTGAAATGTTGAAAAACTCAAGAACCTGGGTTTTCTTCTTATATAAAAAGACATCTCATAATTTAACCCATCCTTTCTATCAATAAAATCTCTTTATGTATGTCTCCCAAATTTGTCAATACACTTTTGTTTTTTGGATTTTACATTTTTTTTAGATATTGAAAATACATTGGATAGATATTTAAAAATAGATTTTATAAGCTGGTCCTTTAAGAAAAAGTTTCAAATAGGGTCAATAATTGGATTATGAACAATGAAAATACAACTTTTTGATGTCAACTTTGTCAATAACCAAGGCATTTATAAGACTTATGTCAAACATGAGTTTATTTAGAAGGAAAACATGAAATAAACCCAAACCCAAATAATGACAACTATTTGAGTAGCATAATGAAGAGGCACATAATGAAAATAAGTAGTTGACAACAATTGTAGCAACAAAGAAAAATATGAGCCTTTTTCATTGGATAGAGAAATAAACAATAAGACTAGGCTTTCCCCTTATGGTGGTAGTAACAAATGAAACTCCATCAAACAGAATGAAGAATCTCCATCAATTCGACAACTCAAATTCAGATAAGGAGTTGGTGCAATGTGAGAATCATATACATCCGCCTTCTAATCCACAATTACTCGTCGTGGAACCTTCTCTAAGGGGTGGATAGAGGTTGAAAATAAGAAAGGGAAACTTGATTATTACTTTACTCCTTAGCAATTGAAAATGAATAAACGATATTAAAACAAAAATGGAACTTTTAAGAATTCAAGAAATACAATTATTTTATTATTTGGTCTCACATACAACAATCTCCCACTTGAGACCAAATTGAAGCCTCTGCTATAATTTCTATCTCCTTGCTACTCACCCAACCCCAAAATATCTTCATCATGTTTGCATGAGACCAACTAAGGTTATACAAAGCTCCTGCTTATTTCTTAGCAAAATATTTGTTAACATATTAGCTAGATTGCATTTTCTCCAATTGCAGTAGCTCATCATATATCTATAACTTGGTGAATCCAATGATATCTAACATCGATGTGTTTTGTCTTAGAGTGGAAGGCAATATTTTTAGCAATATAGATTTCACTTTGGCTATCAAAATTCAATACATACTTTTCTTGTTGCACACCTAGTTCCTCTAAGAACCTCCTCATCCAAGGCATCTCCTTGCATGCATCAGTTGTTTCATTATACTGAACCTCCATGGTAGAAAGATCCACCACCTTTTGTAATCTAGATTATACCCATGAGACTGCAACTCCTACAAAAGTATAGATGTAGCATGTTGTGGATTTTCTAAAATCCATGTCACCTCCCATATCAACATCAACATGTGTAAATCCTTCCAACAATGTATCAGTACCTTGAAATCACAAACAATAATCAATTGATTCTCTAATACATCTTAAAATCCATTTAACTGTATTCTAATTCTCCTTTCCTAGGTTTGCAAGATATCTACTTACAACTCCCACTCAATGTGCAATGTTGTAGTGAGTGCAAACCATTGCATACATTATGCTTCCTACTGTTGAAGCATATGGAATTTTGGAAATTTCTTATTTTCCTTCAATACTGGTGGGGAATTGATTAGATGTTAATTCAATATGAGAAGAAACTTGTGTACTTATAGGTTTTGCATTAGCCATATTAAATTTTTCAAATACTTTTCCAAGGTATTGTTGTTGTGACAACCGTAGTTTCTCTCTTTTCATTTCACATATAATTTGTATCCCCAAACTTTGCCTTTCTCATCCTAAATTATTCGTTGCGAAGGTATTGTTTAATTCTTCTTTTAAGATGGTAATCATCAACTTATCCTTTCCGAAAATCAACATGTCATCAAAATATAATAATAAGACAATTAAATTACCATTTTAGTCTCTTTTGATATACACACACTGATCTAGATTTATCCTTTTAAAACCATGATCAAGCATAAAAGAGTCAAATTTCTTATACCATTGATGAGGGCCTTGTTTCAGCCCATATAAACTCTTCTTCAACCTGTAGACCAAATTTTCTTTACATTTTTCAATAAACCCCCCTAGTTGCTCCATATATATCTCTTCTTCTAAATTTCCATGTAAGAAGGTTGTATTGACATATAACTGTTCCAATTCTAAATATAGAGAAATGATGAGACCAAGTACTACTCGTATTGAAGACATTTTGAAAACTTGGGAGATTTTTTTTTGTAAAATCAACACCTTTTTCATGCTCAAATCCTTTCAAAACTAGCCTTGCTTTATATAATTGTTGATTTTCCTTCCCTTCATGTTTTACTCTATACACCCACTTTTTCTTTAAAACCTTTCTCCATTTTGGCCTTCCAACCAAATCCCATGTCCTATTATCATCTATGGATTTTAGCTCTTCTTGCATGGCCTTTTGCCATTTGATACCATTTTCTCCTTCACATGCTTCTTGAAAAAAAGAATSCTCACCTTCATCAATCAATAAAATATATTGTGAGGGAGGATACCTTAATGAAGGCCTATGTGGCCTTGTAGACCTACAAATTCTAAATTTTGTGGTGAGATTTCACTTAGTGGTTGTCAATTTCATTGTTCTTCAYGTTGTTCTTGTTGTTGTTCCTCATTCTTGTTTTGTTGTAATGGATGCTCATTAATGTCTTCTTGTAATGGCAGTTGATTCTCTTGTTTCCCCTGAATTTCAACAAATTTATGCGTCTCCACACCTTTGTCATTAATTTTAAACATTTGTTCTTCATTAAAAATGGCATCCCTACTTCTAACAACTCTTTGTTTTAGAGGATCCCACAACCCATAACCTAACTCATTATCAATATATCCTAGGAAAATGCATTTCAATGACTTTTCATCCAACTTGGATCTTTGTTCTATAGGAATATGCACATATGCTTCATAACCATCAAATGAGTGTAACATAAATCCTTACGAGTCCATACATTTTTAGGAATGCCACCATCCAATGAAGTTGTGGGAGAATGATTTATTAAGTAGCAAGCTGTAGGAACAACCTATTCCCAAATATGTTTAGGCAAACCAAAATTTGAAATCATGCTTCTCACCTTCTCCATTATTGTCTCATTCATTCTCTTAGCTGTTCCATTTTGTTCTGGGGTATGCCATGTTTACTACAATATTCTTCAAATTCCTTAGAGAAATAGTCCCCACTATTATTAGTTCTAATACATCTCAATAGTTTTTTAGTCTCCCTTTCAACATCCATATGAAATTTCTGAAAAATGTCTAAAACTTGATCCTTGCCCTTAATAGGGAAAACCCGCACCTTTTTTGATGCATCAACAATAAATGTAACAAAATAAGTAGCTCCTCCTAGTGATTTTATATCAATTGGGCCACTAACATCAGAATGCACCAGATTTAATATTTCTATATCCCTTTTAAAATTATTCCTCATAAATGATACGCTTTTCTGTCTACCCATAATACAATGTTCACAAAATTTAATATTTGTACCTTTTGTACCTTTTAGCCCAGCAATTTTTTTTTTCTCAACACTTGGATTTTTATACCTCTTTCTATCATGTGCCCAAGTCTTGTGTGCTATAGATATGTTGTAGGATCCTCCTTTCCAATAAAATCAATGTTTGATTTTTACAATTTTGATTTTAATGTGTAGAGAGTGCCTATGTTCTAACCCTTTGCAACAACCAATGATCATTTTACAATTTTCCAGCATCTCTTGCCAAGCACTATATGGAATCCTTCATCATCCCGCTTCTCGGTTGAAACAAAATTCATTCTCATCTCTCGTACATGCATGACTTGTTTAATCAATAAACTACAACCATATTTTGTTTTTATTAGAACATCTCCCAATCCTTCAATATTATAAAAACTATTATTACCCAAGCAAACCTTACCCATATCACTTTATTTATAAGAAATATTTTTTCTTTGCCTCAGGTAGCATGGTAGGAGGCTCTTGAATCTAAAATCCTTAATCACTATCATGAGTAGAAGTATAAAGGCATGCATCCTCATAAGAAACAATAATTAATACCTCACCATCTCTTCCAATGGCAATAGTTTCTTCAATATTGTTGTTGTTGTTGGTTGTCTTTTGCTCATTTTGCTCTGTTTTAAATTTCCAACAATTTCTTTTGACATGGCAAGTTTTCCACAATGATAGGAGGTTATTCTTTCACACATAGACTTTTACCTACCTCTAGATCTTGATTTGTTTATGGTTGGTTGCCTTCCTCAAGCACCAAGAAATAATGCCTCCATATTTTTCATTTCTTCTCCTATAGATTTCTTGCTCATCTCTTCATTTAATAAGCTATTAGAAACATCTTCAAAACATAATTTATCTTTTGGTGTCGCATTGCTTATGGTGACAACCAAGTTCTGCCAAGTTTCTGGCATTGAGCTTAAGATTAGAAGTTCTTGGATCTCATCATCAAATACAATCATCAACGAAATGAACTAGTTCAACACCACGTGCAACTCATTTAAATGTTGAGCCATTGAACTCCCTTCCTTCATTTTAAGATTAAACAATCTTTTCATCAAAAATAATTTCTTGACCACCTCGTTCATAGAGATCATGAAGATTTTTCCATAAGGACTCGACTGTCTTTTATTGTGAGACATGGAAGTATACCATGTCTGCCAAATACTATCAAATAGTAGAGATTGTCTTTCAATCTAACTTCTCCCAACGTTCATAAGTCATCGATGAGGGTTTCTTTGATTTTCCCTCAATTGGTAGCACATCTTTCAAAGTCAGTGTATCTTCCATTTTTTACCTCCATATGGTGAAGTTTTCCATAGTAAGATTTTCAATATTTATCACTAGGTCCATTGCAATCACCTATAAATGGATCCTACACACACCGAATCTCCAGCAAAACTATGATACGAGTTGATAGGTTAAAAACAATAGTCAACAATAGATCTAAAACAAAATTATATAGATGTAATGCACAAGTATATAGATCTCATACTATCACGAATATATCTAAAGCATAATTATATAGATCTCTAACCCACATGAATCGATCTTAATCTAAAATATCTATACCTAAAATACATTAAGATAGATCTAAGATAACTAATAAGAAAAATGAAAATAAAAGAATAATAGAATACCAAATATTTTAGGTGGAAAACCTAACAAGAAAAAACCATCGGGAAAGGATAAGCCTTTATTTCTTAATACCAAATAAATACACCAAGAAAAAACCACCCGGGAAATAAAAGCCTTTTGGTGCTCCATCTCTACTTATGCCTATACCTTTGATGTGAATGCAAAATTACATATATAGACTCTCATAGAAGAAGATAAAATAATGGCAAGAAAAAGATAGAATAATGATGAACACTCTAAAAGAATATATTCTAAAAGTTTTAAAAATTGGAGAAATATAATTATGTTGAAGGCATTCTCTAGGGGAAGGTTCTCCTCGACATTTTTTCATCTATTCACATCATATTAAACAATGCCACATTCCCTCAAACACTTTTCACGGCCTATTAACAATCATATAAAAACGCCACTTGTGGGATGCTCTTCTCGAAAGAGTCAACCACTTGCTAAGATGGAAGCACCACCATCCTGCCTCTAGCCACCGTGGAATGTAGAGTCTCTACCTTTTCTTGGTCTGTCAAGCCCTACTCTGCATGCATACTCTGCACTCGAGGCATTGAGTCCTGCAGAGCAAAGGTTGTTTCAGCTCTACTAAGCCTGCAAGGCCATTTCTCCAGTTTTTCTACCTTTTTTGGTAGACGTAGAATACACAGTGGTTCAACCTGCCATTTCTATAGCTGCTATGTGACATCCCCAAAAATAAAATATTTTTTGAAATTTAAATTTGCTGGAAATTTATTCCATTTTTAGTAAATTCGAATTTGGAATTTTTTTTCCATTTATGGAAATTCTGAATTTTGAATTTGATATTTGTAATTAATTATTGTGATTGTTGGGCAGAGATCTGATTTGACTCAACTAACTATTTTACTCTGACACTTGTATAAAAATAGAATATTTATATTAATTGCAGGAGGACAAATGGAACAACCATGTTAAAATCAGTTGACCATGACTCCATGAGTGGGGAACATGTTGGAACTACCTCTGGGCTTATTATTACAAGTGGAAAATTAGATATTTGGCCATTGGCAGCCCCTGAAAATCAGGGATTTAGAAAGCTGCGAAAATTCCCAAGGGAGGGAAAAAGACCTGGGCAAAATTGATAAATAGCATATGTGAGGAGGCAGGACGCTGCCAAGTATGCAAAGAAAAGAGACCATGGAATTTCCTTGTTGTTATGAGCATTGCTAAGTAAGTGTGAGGCAAGGGGATAGCTGCTGGAATTGTGGACATTGCTGAGGAGGAGTCTTCCAAATTTTCCCTCATGGATTCATGGTCAGGCTAGGGAGTGAATCAGGCAATAAATTTTGGCTGCCTATTTTACAGTTGGGAGGAATGTGGTTGTTCCCTTTGCCTTCCCATAAACTAGTTCAGATATGTTGATCTATGCCTTCTCTATTTTAAATAATCATTTATATTGGTGATATGTATATGTTAATGTTGTATTGAAGTACTACCATGGGAGAAATTTGTCGTGTCATAATCCATTTCTGTAATAGGAAAAAACTATAGGAACATAGTAGAAATTATTTTTTATAGGAACAACTCTAATACTGTAATGAATGGACTGGTAGAAATGATGGAGGATCTTCATCCGGGATAGAGGTAGAATAGAAATATCATATCATATTACAAATCACTGTGTACAGGGCATGACAAGTACATAAATTATTGTATATGAAAGTATTAAACTAATTAAGCAGATTTTAGTGTGATTCTTTCTAAGAGTTATGCTTACCATGAGGTCATACACCTTTAAGTATTCGAAATTTCGTGATTAGACTATTGTTTAATGGCATAAACAGTAGAGAAAAAAATGGTGTGAAAAGAAGAGGTCAATTGGGTTTCGGCGATTACAAACGCTGAACACAAAAAACAAAAGACCACACTGTTTGTCAAATCACAAAATACGAAAATATTGTGGGCCCAACACTTCGAGGTTTCAGGGTTCAGGATTTCAAGGTTTACAAACACCTGATGCACAAACAAAATGAAATAAGAAATGTCAAATTGTGAAATGAGAAAAGACTATGGGCCCAACACTTCAGGGTTTCAGGGTTCGAGATTTTGGGGTTTAGTAGAGCAAAGGAACTTTGCGCATATGTAAGAAGAAAGTCCCGAATGTCAAAATATTAACCTTGCAATTAAAAGCATAATTAAATGTGCAGAACTGATTACTTTGACAATCTCAGACTCCCTTCCTTTTTTGATTTCTCTGTATAGATTCCCTTAGATGATGATAATTATCTAAGAAATGTCGATGTATAAATAGGAATGACAATGACTAATTATTCGTATATTTCTATAATGAAGTATACAAAGTAATAACATTATTAAAGTATCGATGCACGAGGAGGATACACATTTGATAGGATTATATGCATATATTTGTATATTTCTTGATACCTGTACAACAGTTTAATATTCTAGAGCCCCTTTTCTTTTGTTGAGATGTGATTCAAAAGATGTGGGCCTTTGGAGATGCATAGATTCCATAAAATGCATAAAAATTCAGACTGTACAGACAACAAATACGAAAATAAAGTAGAGAACAACATTCTAACTAAACCTTAGTAAAATTTCTGGAATTTGTAACGACAAAAGATAAGCAGTATGGAAATTGAAATAATATTCAAGGAAGGAATCGAGTCAAAATAACTATCCATGATGATGGTTGAACTCCATCTGAGAAGTCATTCAATTACATACCCATTACTCGGCAAGAATGACTATTCATTTTTTTTCCACCCTAAAAGATTTTATAGTTCTTAAACTATAACCTTTCTCTCCTCTGTTCTGAACCAACACAGACACCTTTCGCATTTCAGGGTTTCGGGACTCCTGCATATTCTTGTCCTGCCAACTCTCAGTCACCGAAATGCTGAAAAAGGGCTTAACGGTTCTGTATTGCTCCTTAGCCTCCATCCATGTGACCATCACTCTGTGACCACGTGCTTAACGTCAAAGTGCTTGTGGCTTTTCGTAATTCGGGGATTCGTGATGCAAGTGTTCCTCTTGTTCTCTGTCCTTTAAAAACGCCAAAACCCAAAATAGGGCCTAACGGCTCCTTAGCTCCTCCCTTAAGTCGCTTCTCATACGACCGGTCCTGTGAGCTGGGGCTATTCCTCCAAGTGTTTTTTGGGGTTTCGCAATTCAGGATTTCGCGACTCCAACTGCAACAATTCTAGGCCCTTCGAACTCCCAAGTCCCAAAATGACGAAAAGGACTTAACGGGTTTTGGCTCTTCCTTTAGCCCCCATCTATGTGACCACACCCTATAACTTGGGGATAACTCCTCTAAGCGTATCGCGATTTTGGGGTTCGTGAAGTTGCAATGCAACTCCAACCTCTCCTCCTTCTAATCCCCGAAGTCTGAAACTTACCCTGGATAATCAATGGTCCAGATCTGTCGTTGAATGGATGGTCCTTTTTCAATCTCGATTCCTCCTTTCGTGATTTCGGGGATGAGTTCCAACTAACTCTCCCCTCTATTTTCCCCAATGATGAAATGTCGAAATCGCCCCCCTTGAGAGATCAACAGTCCAAATGTTTTTTTCGGGTTTTTGTGAACTGAGAGCTCGCAATGCAGCGACTCCAAAATCCCTTGCTGCTCCAAACTCCGAACTCCGAAATAGAAAAATTCGAGCGCGAGATCAACGGCTCCTATTTCTTCTCATCCAACGGTCGCTACTCCTCTTGAGCTTTTGAATTCTAAAAGATGCACTGTCTTAACCTCCTCATATATGTACGAGATCCAACAGTCCAAGGGATTTCGACACTTCCCCATGAAGAAATTTCACCGTTCGTTCACTCTTCTCAAGGAACTCTAGCCAAAATGACTTGGCATTCTTCCACCTGAACTTGACCTCTACGAAACGATTTCTATCTTTGCCTCCCTTTGAACACTTCAAAGGTGCTATCCCTTCTGAGCTTTATCTCTCTGAACATCAAAGGTTCCTTCAACCTAAGTTTAGATATTGCCTATATACATATAAGTATGTTGGAGTAGTTTGAGAGTTAAGGGAGGTGATAGAATTTATGGAAAAAATTTACCCACATAAGCTTTTTTGTTCGAAGTAAACTAGACTGGTGTAATAATGTCATTATGGACATAAATGAATCTTACCTTCTCTTAAATTCTAAACTTAAATGAAATTGAATTATGTCATAGAAAATTTAAAATTTTTTTAAGGTCAATTTGAGGTTCATTACATATGGTATCATAGCAAAAGCTACAACACTGGGCTTGAACAGGGCCACATTAGCTACTTAGTATACATTCTGACATATGTAAAACTAATAAATTTTATGGTTTCAAACAGAAAGCCCTTTCTGTTTTTTGTAAATTATGGCAGCTCAGGAGGGTGCAGAAATCAGGATGGCAGCAAATCCTCAACAAGGACCTCCTGGAGATCCAAGACACAATAGTGATGGAAGCTCACCCACGGAGGTGTTGGAAACAATGAGGAATCTTATTATTGAACTATAGGTTTTCAAGGTGGACAATGAAAAATTGAAGAAAGCATAGAAGGAAAGAGATAAATGAAGTCTTGTTGCGTAGTATAGTAACCAAGAAAAGCCCAAAAGATGACAACCATGATGAAGAAGTCAGCAAAAGGGCCTCCAAGAATTCTAGATTGGAAACAGAAAAAGGAGACAGTTTGTCTAAAGGGACACCTTCAGCTGAAGACAAAACTATACTAGACAAAAAAAGAAAACAAGTAGACCACCTTGAAGGAGAATTTAAAAATATTAAACCAGCTACCTTTGATGGAGAATCCAGGATAGGAGAAGAAGTTGAGGCATTATTGTTGGACATCAAAAAATAATTCTAGATCTACAACTATTCCAACAACATGAAGCTCAGAAAGACCATCTACAATCTGAAGGGGAAGGCCAAAATTTGGTGGCAAGACCTGAAATTGGCCAAGAGCCTAAAGGAGAAACAGTTGGAATGGTCTGACTTTAAGAAGTATTTCAAGAAACAATACCTTTCTGAAAGCTATTATGAAAGGAAGACGGAAGAATTTTACGAGTTACAACTCAGACAGATGACAATGGAGGACCTTATAAATAAATTTTTGGAACTACTAAGGTTTGTACCATACATCCAGGAGGATAAGGTAAAAATCATGTGATTCTTAAGTTGTTTACCACAGGCCTACTGGGACAGAATTGAGTTTGATAGCCCCAAATCCTTGAGTCAGGTATTCAGGAAAGCACGAATGTGCTATGACCAATATAAACAGCGGGTAGAGGTTCCCAAGACCTGGAAGGATAACAAGCAAGATCAAATGAACCAGCGGAAGAAGGGATACCAGCTAGCTCCTTATCAGAATGCAACAAAGTTTCCCAATCAAGGATTTTCACTCCAATCATCCGAATGCGCAAGGTAGCGGTAAACCTGGGAACAAATAAGTTTGGGGACAACTCCCGCAAGCCATTAAAGTGTTGGGACTGTGGATATCCTCATCTAAAGAGGAACTATCCACGTTTAATTATAGCAAATAGAACTACTATTCACAATTTGTAGGAAGCCTCGACAGTGGGAGAGTTGGGCAAAAGTGTGCATCGGATAAATGCAGCCATAGATGGTCCACAAGCTGACCACCAGTCCTCAGTGGTAGAAATTGAAGGTAAAATCAATAACACTCGAATCTCTGTTTTAATTGACCCTAGAGCTACATTAAGTTATATTACTCCCAATGTAGTAGAGTCGAATAAACTTATGAAACTGAAGCTCGCAAAATCATGGCTTGTACAACTAGCAATAGGTACTAAAACAAAAGTAGTTGACTTTTTTTCTGATCTTGAGTTCATCTTAGATGGTCAAAAGATAAGGACCAATCTAAACATCCTACCACTAGGATCTTATGATATGATTATCAGGATGGAGTGGTTGGAACAACACAAAGAAGTACTATACTATTATACAAAGATACTTAGCTATAAAGATAATTTTGACACTGTTAGAATAGCCCAAGGCATACCAAAACCTGTATCAGTCAGACAAGTTTCAGCGATGCAACTCAAGAAATGTATTAGAAAGGGATGTCAAGTTTACGCCATCCAAGTGAAGAATCTTTTAGAAAAGGAAGATAAACCCAAGTTAGAAGACTTTGTTTTCCTACGTGAATTCAGAGACATGTTTGTGGATGACATAAAAAAATTACCTCCTAGAAGGGAAATGGATTTCTCCATAGACTTACTACTCGGATCAGCCCCTATCTCAAAAGCACCCTACCGAATGAGTCTACCACAACTGATAGAATTAAAAATACAATTACAGGAATTATTGGACAAAGACTATATCAGACTGAGTGTCTCGCCATGGGGAGCACTAGTCCTCTTTTTGAAAAAGAAAGACGGTACTCTAAGACTATGTATCAATTATAGACAACTGAACAAAATGACCCTTAAGAACAAATACCCTTACCAAGGATAAATGATTTGTTCAATCAAGTTGGTGGGGCCAAGATCTTTTCAAAATTGGATTTACGATCTGGCTATCATCAAGTTAGGATAAAGGATGAGGACATAAACAAAACATCTTTTGGAACAAGATATGGACACTACTAGTTTGTAGTCATACCTTTCGCACTCACTAACGCACCAGCCACATTTATGTGCTTGATGAACAACATTTTCAGTCAGTACTTAGACAAGTTCGTAGTAGTATTTATAGACGATATTCTGGTATATTCTAAAACAAAGGAGGAACATGATGAACACTTAAGAATAGTTCTGCAAACATTAAGGAAACACAAACTATATGAAAAAATCGACAAATGTGACTTTTATMAAAAAGAAATACAATATTTAGGACATGTCATTTCCTCGAAAGGTATTGTCATAGACCCGGAAAAGATAAAAGCCATTACGGAATGGCCAGTACCTAAGGATGTGGTAGATATTCGGTCATTCATGGGAATCACCGGATATTATGGAAGGTTTATAGAAGGGTTTTCCGAKATATCCTACCCTATCACATCATTACAAAAGAAAGGCACCAAGTTTAACTGGCCGCAAAAGTGTCAAGATAGTTTTAACAAGATGAAAGAATTATTGACATCGGCGCCCATTTTGAAGGTAGTAGACCTAGATAAAGACTTCACAATATGTGTTGATGCAAAAGTAAAGAGGGACTAGGTGGTGTCCTAACTCAGAAAGGCCACGTGATTTGTTATGAGTCCCAGAAATTAAAAGAACACGAGCAAAATTATGTCACTTGTGACTTAGAATTGGCAGCAGTAATACATGCCTTAAAAATGTGGCAACACTATATAATGGACAGAAAATTCCTACTATTGACGGATAATAGCAGGGTGAAATATTTATTTAACCAACCAGATCTTAATGCAAGACAAGCAAGATGGCTAGCCTTATTGAGCGAATTCAACTTCGAGGTCAGACATATCAAGGGTAAGGAAAATAAAGTAGCAGATGGTTTAAGAAGAAGAGTCCATGGGTTATTTGAGATAAATATTAGCAGGGAAGAAAGTGATCTGGAATAAAGAATAAGGATGACAGGTATTAACGACGAAAATTACACTAGGATGATGGAAGAATTTCAAAATAGTATCGCAAACTCAGATAAACCAGATATAAGTATCGACAAGAAGGGACTATTAAGATTTAAAAACATACTTTACATACCAGATTCAACAAAGCTAAAATTAATTGTTTTAGATGAAGTGCATAAGAAACCGTATTCTGGTCATCCAAGTTACCAGAAAACAATAACAACACTCAATTTTTTTTTACTGGCCTAATATGAAGGGCGAAACAACAGAGTACTTGGCTAGGTGCCAAGATTGTCAGCAGGTTAAGGCTGAACACCAGCATCCAACTGACCTATTACAACCATTACTAGTACCAGAATGGAAATGGGAGACCCTATTGCTGGACTTTATAACAGGTTTTCCTAAAACTCAGAAACAAAATCATTTTATCATGGTTGTAATCAATAAACTCAGTAAATCTGCACACTTTATTCCTGTAAAGTCTACTTTTAAAGCTATTAAAATTGTTGAAATATTCATGAAAGAAATGTTTAGACTGCATGGTATTCCTAAAATTGTGATTTCAGATAGAGACATAAAATTCACATCCTCTTTCTGGAAGGAATTGTTTGCAGGGCTAAATACTAATTTGAATTTCAGTACGAGTTATCATCCACAAATGGATGGACAGGCCGAAAGGACAAACCAAATCATAGAGGATATGCTCTGCATGTATGTAAGAACAAAACCGAACAAGTGGGAAGACTACCTACACTTGGTAGAATATGCATATAACAATGGGTACCAAACTTCGGCTAAGTTGAGCCCTTTCGAAATAATGTATGACAGAAAGTGTACGATTCCAATTAGCTGGGATAACCCGGCTGACAGACTCATGGTTGGACCAGAGATACTCCAAGAAATGGAGAACATGGTAAGGAAGGTACAACAGAACTTGAAAGAATCACAGGACAGACAGAAGAGCTATGCAGATCAGAAAAGAAGACACTTAGAGTTTCAAGTAGGAGACCATGTTTATTTGAAGGTCAAAGCCCAAAAAAGCTCGTTGAAGTTAGGGAACTGTTCCAAGCTAGCACCCAGGTTTTGTGGGCCCTTCGAGATATTAGCTCGAATTGGAACCGTAGCATATCAACTTGCACTTCCAGCTAATCTAATAATTCATAATGTATTTCATGTTTCTTTGTTGAAAAAGTATATTCATGACCATACTCATATGATTGATTGGAACTTGGTGCAGGTGGAACCCGAAGGGAGTTCCAGGTGGAACCCCTGTGCATTCTGGACCGAAGAGAAATAACACTTCGGAATAGAGTCATTGCTCAGGTAAAGGTGCAATGGAAGCACTTTAGTCCTGAGAAGGCCACTTGGGAATTGGAGGGAAATTTATACATGCATGATCGCAACCATAAACACAATCGACATGCATGACCACAACCATGCACACATTTATACATTTTAAATGTAATAATTAAATATTATTTAGTAATTAATAAATTATTATTTAAAATAAAATTATTAATTTTTTAGTTAGTATTATTACTAATTAAATAACTTATTAAAAATAATAATAATAAATATATGTAATAATTTTATTAATAAATTATTAAAACGAATTAAATAATAATCAATTAATAATAAGAATTTAATAATAATCAATTAAAAATTATTTATTTATAATTAGTAAATAATAACAAATTATTATTTAATTAACAAAAATCAATTAATTAGAAATTAGAAATGAATATTTATTAATTAATAATAATTAAATGATTAATTATCAATTGATTATCAATAATAAAATAAATATGAAATAACAATTATTTATAAAATAGAAAATAATATAGTATATATAAAATAAGTTAAAACAAAATAAATACATTATTAAAATAATATCTCAATAATCCAAAAAATAATTTATAGATTATAAATAAATTTAGCAAAAATAAAATAGTAAATAACAAAGATATTAATAAACTTAATAATAATAATAAAGCATTACATGTATTAATAAGAAAATAATAACAAAATAAAGACATTCCTAAAATAATACATTAAGAATGAAAAAATATAAATATAAAGTAAAAAAAATTAATAATATAAAAATGCATTAATGTATTAATTAATTAATACCTTTCTGTAATACATAAAAAAATATCAATATATTAATGGATAATATAATGTATAAAAACATCAATATATTTATGTATAATGTAATGTATTAAACTAATTTAGTAAATAAAAGAGTAAATAACAAAGTATATTAATAAAGTAAATAATAATAACAATAATAAAGTATTAAGAAAGTAATAAAAAATATTTAAAAGTGCTAAAATAATACATTAAAAATATAAACATTTATTAAGAAATTTTATTAATATTAGTATTAATACATTAAATAATGTATAATTAATGTATTATATTAATACATAATTAATGTATTATATTAAAGACTATTAATATATTAATACATAATTAATGTATTATATTAATGTAATGATGTATGTAAATAAATGGTGTATTAATATATTAATGTATTACTTTAATGCAATATATAAATTTAACTTATAAACTAAAATATGAATCTACATTAATGTGTAAGGTAAAGTATTAATTAATTGATTGATAGATTAATGATGTAATGTAATAATTAATTAATATATTGATATATTATTAATTAATACATTGTTAAAGTAAACAAAATTAATGTATTAAATGAATGTAACGATGTATGCAAATTAATAGTCTATTAATGTATTACATTAATGTAATATATAATAATAATGTATAAATGTAATGTATAAATTAAAGTATTAATTTACATTAGTGTGTAATGTAAAATATTAATTAAATGATAATTTTTTTTTTTTTGTTAAATAAAAAGGTGGCACCTGTTATATTGACATAATCAAAATACAAGATTGTGTGTGATGCCAGCTGTCTCGCCTAAGCAGGAAATCGAGACAGCTAGGCATCCATGTCCAAAGGTGGCCCTGTAGCTTAGTTGACAAAATTTAACAAAGTTTTCTAGAGCGACGTCCTGCCCGAAGGAAACCAGGACTTATGGTCGCCAGCATGGAGCTGATTATTCTATCTATGACTAAGACAGCCTGAAAACTATCTAACATAAAGCTGAAAATGTAGCAACAACACCAAAACCTGTATGAACCTCGAAGCCGAGCTGCTAGTGCTATATCTCTGAGTGCCTCCATCTAGCCGGGAAGGAGTATGGGCGCGCACATGTTGGACATTGTTTTTTGGACGATGCTCGAGAATGAGCAGCGAAAAACATATCTAGCCGTTGGTCCATGCGCTCCAGGCGGAATGCTTGGTCATCCATCTTGCTTCTGATATCGAAAAGAAGGTTGAGGTATCCCCAATTCTCTGCTGCAGGCTGCTCCCAACGGTGGCTTCCCCTGGATTCTTCACTGACGGCTGCGTCTGCAACCCTTGCTCTGTGCTGATGGCGCTCTTGGTCTGCCTCTGTGTTTTCTTTGGTGGGCTCGGGAGGAGCCTCTTCTACGATGTAGCAAGGGGAGTGAGGCTCGGGAGGAGGCTCCTCTACTACATAACAAGTGGGGGGGTCTGGCTCATCACCTGCGGGTTGTCTAGTGCAATGCGAGCCAAGGCTCGGGCTTGGGTTCCGGTGAGTCGAAGCTTCGAACATGGTGAGCCTGGAATGGCTTGGCGGGGTGGCTTGCGGGCTGACCTCTTTCTCTCGCTCCTTAGGAGGCAGACGTGATCTTGTCCTCCTTCGCCGAGCGACGATTGCCATGGCCCTCTCGAAATCCTTCTTCCGTCTGTGCCTGGACTCCGCTACATACCAGGCAGCGCCACGTCGCGACTTCCCCCGAATATGAGGCATGGCGGAGTCCCTGCGGACGATTTGAATGCCGCTTGTGTGTGTCCAATTGCCCCGGAAGAGCGTGGCTTCTGAAAGCTGTTGCAGAGCGAGAGGGACTGGAAGGAAGTTGCTTCTTCTCGGGTTCTGCTGAGAGATGGAGGCCTTCCAAACCAAATTGCCAATAGGTGCTGCAACCCGGAGAATGAACGTAATAAACACCACACTTGCCATATCTCGGGCATTAATCCGCTCCATTACTCTCTGCGTGTTAGTGTGCTGCTGTTGAGTACCTTTCGCTTGCACGAGGGGCCTCTTCGGTATGCCTTTCATGTTGCGAGTCATGAGGTTCAATTGTGCGAGGCCAGGCGAGCTGGTGGATGCATTAACTCAGTGTCCTGGCTCTGCCCACGTGGCTCTATCGTCGCTCTTATCACCCCATCCGGGGAAATTAAATGATAAATTAATAATGTAATGTATTAATTAATTAATTGTTAAATTAATGATGCAATGTATTAATTAATTAATTAATACATTGATATATTATTAATTAATGCATTGTTAAAGTAAAAATATAATAATAAAATAATACATTAAATGCTTTAATAAATACATTATTAAAGTATTAATACAGTAATACATTAATAAAATAGTAGTGCATTGACTTTAATAATACATTATTGTAATGTATAAATTAAAGTACTAATACATTAATTTATTATGTAACATATTGAACTATTATTATTGCATAAATAATGTATTAATAATATAATTTATTAATTAATCAATATATTAATAAGTTATTAGCTAATACATTTTTGAAGTATTAATACACTAATAAAGTAATACATTATTAAAGTAATAATATATTAATAAATACATTATTAAATTATTAACACATTATTAAATTATTAATACATTATTATATTTATTGAAAATGACTATTGTTGAATATGTTTGACCATGGTCATGGTTTCTTATGGTCATGACTATGAATGACATTAATACATTAAAATATTAATATTAATACATTAAATGATTAATAAAGTGATGAAGTGGTACATTAATAATACTTTAATAAAGTAGTAATACATTGACTTTTAATACATTAATAAAGTATTAATACAATAATAATACATTATTACATTAATGTAAAAAATAAATCTGTAATGCATTAATGTATAGTGTAACATATTAAATTATTAATAGACAAATAATACACTATAATAATAATAATACAGTAATAAATGCATTTTAAAACTATTAATACCCTAATAAATACATTATTAAAGTAGTAATACATTAATATCTTAATTAACAATGACTATGGTTGACTATGGTTGACCATGACCATGGTTTATAATGATTGACCACAACGATGGTTAACGTTGGTAGATGTTGGTTGGATTTGGAAAGGAAATGTTGCTTATGGTTGATCATGGTTGTCCTTCACCATGGTTGAGTGTGGTTGACCATGACCATGGTTGGCTATGGTTGGTCGAAGTTTATTATGGTTGACCATGCCCATGGATAAACTTCATTGACCATGTGGATATGATTATAGTGGGTCATCTTGATTATGTTTAACCATAGTTTACTATGGAACTACTGCATTGCAATGTTGATTATGTTTTGTTCGACACATTGCGACATCAAGTTTTGTTCGTCACATTGCGACATCAAATTTTATTCGTCAAATGACATTGAAAGGTTATGTTTATCAAATTACAATGATGGGTTTTTGTTTCTCACATTATGGTGTTGGAATAGGTTTGTCACAGTTTGACAGTGGGTTATGTTAGTCACATTGCGACATGGAGAAATGTTCATGTCATTGGAAAATGAGTCTATGTTTGTCACATTGGCACAATGGGTTGTGTACATCACATTGTGACAATGGGTTGTGTTCATCCCATTGCAACTTTTGGAAATGCCTATCACAATGCAACATCAAGATATGTGCACCACATTGCAATGTGAAGATATATTCGTTGCACTAGGATGATAGGCCCATGTTCATCACATTGCTACAACAAGGCTTGTTCGTCAAATTGGGGCGTCCATAAATGTCTGTCACATTGCAATGTATGCATAGGTTCATTACCTTGCGAGGTTATTATGTTTGGTAGATTGCAACGTTACTATGATCGACATATTGCAACTTTTGGAAATATTTATCACATTTCGACTTCCGTATATTTTTGTCACATTACGACAACCATATATTTTTTTCACATTCTGATGTTATTATGTTTGGTCGATCGCAATGTTATTATGTTCAACAGATTGCGACATTTGGAAATGTTTCTGGCATTCTGACGTCGACATATGTGTGTCACATTAAAATGTGAATAAATGTTCGCAATATTGTGATGATAAGGCGATGTGTGACACATTGTGATGTATGTTGATGTTCATCTCATTGCAATGACATGCCTATGTTCATCAAATTGTGATGTTAGTATGTTTGGTAGATTTCAACATTACTATGTTTGTGAGATTGTGACGTTAATATGTTCATCACATTGCAACATTATATGTTCGTCCCTTATTGTGAAATTACTATGTTTGATACATTGTGACATTAGGAAATGTTTGTCACTATGCGATGTTAGGAAATGTTTGTCATAATGTGACGTTAGGAAATGTTTGTCACATTGTGACGTTAGGAAAAGTTTGTCACATTGCGATGTTAGGAAATGTTTGTTTCTCACATTATGACAAAGGGTTTATGTTTCTAAGATTATGGTGTTGGAATAGGTTTGTCACAGTTTGAAAGTGGGTTATGTTCATGACATTGCGACGTCGGGAAATGTTTCTCTCATTTCAATATTATTTTATGTTTGTCACATTGGCACACTGGGTTGCATAGATCACATTGCGACGATGTGTTGTGTTCGTCCCATTGGAACATTTAGAAATGCCTATCATAATGTGACATCATAACGTGTGCACCACATTGCAACGTGAAGATATATTCATCACATTGCGATGATATACCTATGTTTGTTACACTGCAATGTCCATTTATGTTTGTCAATTTGTTATAAAAATTCTATATTTGTCAAATTACGACGTTCGTAAATGTTCATGAGATTTCAATGTCCCTATATGTTCGTCACATTGCGATGTTACAGTGTTTGGTAGATTGCAATGTCACTATGATCGACACATTGTGATGTTTGGAAATGTTTGTCAGATTATGAATTTCATATATGTTCATCACATTGTGATACCCATATATGTTTGCAACATAGTGAATTTACTATGTTTGATCGATTGCAACGTTACTATGTTCGACATATTGCGATATTTGCAAATGTTTGTCACATTGTGATGTCAGGATATGTCTGTCACATTTCAACGTGAGGAAATGTTTGTCATATTACAATTGGAAAAATACTCAATTTAAATATAATTGTGAATTTTACATAAAAAAATGTAGTAAGAATCAATTTATCTAATTATCTATGTAGAATATCATCATTGGGGCTTCAAAATATATCTAAATGCTTATACATCAAATGCAATCAAAATTCTAAGAGGAAGAAATGTGGAAATTTCAAAGGATGACCTTAGTTATAGTCACAATTAATTGATAAGATGTTTTCTAAGTTAAATAAGAACATTTTTTAAAGGATGTTTGTACACGTGAAAACATTTAATAGATGGGAAAAACGTGAGATGGGAAAAAAATGGCTAGTAAAAAAATGAGAGCCACAATATTGTCATTAAGAAAATGTCATCAAGGTCTTCCACCATAAACCCTAATATCATCATTGGGGCTTCAAATATATCCAAATTCTTATACATCAAATGCAATCTAAATTATAAGGGGAAACTCCTAAGTTGAATTGTATCCATTATAATCAAATGTAATCAAAATTCTAAGAGAACGAAAGGAAATTTCAAAGGATGATCGTACTTATAGTCATAATTCATTGATAGGATGTCTGTTAAGTTAAATAAGAACATTTTATAAAGGATGTTTGTACAGGTGAAAACATTTAATAGATGTGAAAAAATGAGAGCCACAATATTGTCATTAAGAAAATGTTCCATTTCTTAGAGTTGCACCCTTAAACCAGGATTATGTCCACTTGAACTAAACACATTATAATAATAAAAATCTAATCTATTTTTTTTAAATCAGTCTCATGCCACATACCAAATTGGTATATGGAACTCTTTATTGGAAGAACAAATCACCTCAAGTTTTCATACCCTATCCATTAGCCTATCCATTATTTTCACTCAAACAATTAAAGTATTATTAATTCTTATGAGTGTTTGAACACATGACAGTATTATCATTGCATGCTAGGGTTTAGGAAAGTAAAATGTATGTGTTTGACTTGGTATTTATGAAGTGAAAAGAAGTTTCAAATAGATTTGATTTAGTGAAACAAATTATAGTATTTTGTATTAGGTTAAAATTAGATCATTATGTGAATTCATACTTAAATAAGATTAATAAGTATCAGAGGACCTCTTTAGCGTTTCTTTGTATCTATATGATGGAGTGTCCTCCATCTTCCAAACAAGTCTAATCATTACAATTCCACAGGTCTCACTTTTTTGATGAGTTTCGCTATCTTGAAATAAAGATTAATCGAATCATTACGATTCTACAAGTATCACTATTTAATGAGATCTCTTCTCTGTGAAGAAAGGTTACCACATGGTTAATAAAGTATGGGTTTTAAACTATATGGATGGGAATTAAATGGATGTGAATTTCCCCACATGCAATATGGGTGGGAATTGGCTGGATTGTTTTTTTTTTTTTTCTTAAAACCTTTTTATCTTTGGTATTTTTTTATGTTTTAAAATGTTTTATTTTCAAATTTGTTTCTAAAGTATTTTTAATTTTTGTTTTAAAATTAGTTTTTATAATTTTAAATTTTAATTTTATTGGAAACATCAAAATTTAAAAGAAATTAATTTTAATTTTATATTTTATATTTTATATCTTGATTAAGTTTAAAAAAAAAACAATTTTTAATTCAATATGTCAAATTAAATATTTTCTTTAAAAAAAGTATAAATGGTTAAGTATAAATTAAAAAAAATTAAAATTAAAAATATTAAGGCGATGAAATTTTATCTCCTAAAAAAATATTAAAAACACCATTTGATTAAATATAATCCTTATATAAAACATAAAACAATCTTTGTCTTTCAAACACAAACTGACAAGAATGTGCAATACACTTTTGATGAGTGTCATCTAATTTTTCTGAATTTATTGACCATGTGCAGAAATGACCACGAACCAGTTAACTCTTTGATACAGGCTCTCTTAAAGCAAGGGCCTTCAACCTGAAATTCATCTCAGGAAACTCAACCAGGGAACACTTGCGAATTTTTGATAAATCGAGATGGGACTTCTTCGCTCAACGAAATTTTTTGGTTGGATGAGCCCACCACTATTTTGAAGGATAAGGCAGATGGGTTGGAAGAGCGCAAGGGTAATATTAAATTCTCTATTACTTACTTCCTTAGATATAAGGTGGTGAATATAAAAGCATATCAAATTCTCCATTCTCTGTTCCTTGCAATTGAAAACAACATTACATACATTTCCTCAAATTATTTTTTCATAGAAATCATGGGCATTTCCATGTAATGAGAGGAATACAAAGCCTTCATGAACTAAAACAATAACCATATCATTTTA
>JASDQU010104520.1:147495-171743 GCA_032191745.1 Picea mariana
AGGAAATAGATCTATCCTCTGCAAAAGGCTCTCTTCCCATACTGGTATTGTGTTGATGGCCATGGCGATAGCGTTGCTGTGGAAGGCAGATATTCTTTACATACCGTTTCCCATCTCCCATCGATTGACAAGTTTGTTGAATTGTGCATGGCTGCGATACCTGTCGGCGCCATGATCGTTTATCTTTTTTTTCATAGCAAATATGACTTGTGACATTTATTTCGTGTCATGCGCATACAAATAAATGACTGGGAGTAAACAAATGTCTATTTTTTTGACAATTCATTTCGTGTCATTCGCACATAATTACAGGACTCGATATAAACAAATGTCTTATTCAAAATGAGATGGGGTGGATTTCGGAACACCTTTGCTATGAGCTGGACTTTGTACATAACCGTGCGCTAAGTTCAACTCAGAGGACGCGGAATTTGGAATAGTTAAAAAAAAGTAATAAAGTGTTCTCCGCTAAATTCAACTCAAAGGAAGCGGAATTTGGAATAGTTAAAAAAATTAAAAATGAAGTGTTGTCCAAGTCATGAAGGAAAACTTGAAGCCCGAACAGACCTGCAACAAGATAACGATCGCTCGCAGATTGAAGTAACTAACTAAAACCACCATTCCGAGGCGAACTAACTAAATCATATAGACAACAATCAAAAGCAGTCGAGTCACCAGTGAGACCAAATCCCTTTACTAAACCTAGCGAGCAAGGGAACGCTATGTCGACGAATAACAGGAAACACAATATACAGTATTTCTGAGAGCGGAATGCAGCAAACATCCAGCCAACCATAATTAGTAAGAGAATTGCAGGAAGCCATCTCAAAGATGAATATGAATATTTAGTATTTACGGAAATTGTACGCCGAGGTCAACGGATTACTTAATTTGACACTATCAAATTGACTCCCCATAGGCGAGACGTGCTAAGTGTATAACATTAAACATGTGAACATGGCTGAATTGAAATGAGAAACGGATTGCGGCGCTGAACTCTTTCAAATGTGGTTACCAAATGGCAACGATGTCACAAACCATTAGGCATAAACAATTGTTATAACTTGAACACGGTTGATGGATGCCATCGAACATTTTTGTCAATTTCTTTGCAAGCTACACAGATGGTACTGCTTTTGTCTTTTCGATGTGTAGAAGGGAGATGAAAATTTATACTTTTATTTAATAAAAACAAGAGATATGAGAGATTTTAATGTTTATATTTATTAGATCACATTATAAGAGTGGTTTATATATATATATATATATATATATATATATATATATATATATAAACCATTTTATATTATGGTTATACTGTAATTGATATAACTTCCATGCTACAATAAATACCATATATCCTGATGTCTATTATTCGGGAATTGAAATCGAAATAATGACAGACAAACTGTTTCATTTTGTCTTTTTCCTTAGAGATTTTTTTAAGGGTTTAAAATTATTTCTTATCAATTAAAATTAAAATAAAAAATCATTTGTCAAATTTGAAATTAAAATGGTTTCATATTTTTTTTAATTAAAGTGTAAAGAAAAAATTATAAATATGTTTTATATGTTTTATTTTTCATTAGTTTTATAGATTGAAAAATTTCCTTAATATGTTTTATTTTTTATTCTATTATTGTTTTTATAAGTGTTTTTTTTATTAATCATTTTCCCTTATATTTTAGCAATAAAAAAAATTCCTTAATAGATTTTACTTTTTATTCTTTTATTTTTTTTATAAGTTTTTTTCTTTTGTTAATCATTTTCCCTATAATTTAGCAATAATTTTTTTTTTTTAAATAGGTTCTATTTTTTATTTTTTTATTGTTTTTGAAGTTTTTTCTTTTACCAGTACTTTTTCCTATATCTTAACAATAAAAAAAGAAAAAATGTTATGTTTTTTATACAATAATAATAATAATAATCTCTTTTTAAGGTGACATGTGACCTTTTAAGAGGAAACACATGTTCTTAACCATTAGGCCCACTCAGGTATACAATCCTATTTTTTTATGGAGCTCATGCATACATGTATATTCTATTTTTTGAAACCACATAAATTGATGATTAGATTGTGAATCTCTTTCTATCTAGATTTATGAACAAAACTTCTTACTATCTACTAGATTTGCCATCTACCATCTTCATGATACATACTATCGAACCCTGAGTTTCTTCTCCACACTTTTCTTCTACACAAGGAGCTTCCCGTTTCTTTTCCACAATATACTGATCCCCTTGGTTTCTTCTCCAACATTAATTGGCTAGGTTTTATTTGTACAACAAGTGTATTATTAATTTAATTTATTTCAATTTATTTCAATTTATTTCTAATACTTGTAGCATGTATATATTAATTATTGATACCCAGTGATCTTCCATGATTTTGTTTGAAAAAACTATTTTTTCATAACTTTTAAGCATATATTTGATCTTAAATTTGAATTTGTAATTCCACTTAATTTTAATTTTTAATTTTGTCCAATTAAAATTCAGTTTTTAAAATTGCAATCTATTTTTTTTTAAATTTTTATATCCTTCAAACCATCAACATTTCAAATTATTAAATTAAATAATGAAATCATAAATACTTGAATTTTTATTTTATTTTTATAAATTTCATATGAAAAGAATTTGAAAAATCACCCTTTCTTTCAAATTTGATCCATTCTACCAACAATGATCTCGAATATGTGGGCACCGTCATTTTGGAAAAAGCCACACTATTATAATAAGTTTAATAAATACAAATTAATAGAATGCCTTGTGAATTTTAAGTGTTTCATCTAGTGTTACAATGTTGAGATTATTTGTATTTTATTTAAAAACATCATAAAAAAGTTTCTAGAAATCGCTTTTTGAAACATAGATAAGCCTAATTTGAGCCTACCCAGAACCAAACCAAGGTTTGCACCTTTAGCCATTTTAAACGTTATGAAAAGAGCGTCGAACAACATAGACCATATATAACAAATGGTGCCCACCTTCACCCATTATAAAAGTTATGAAAAGAGCGCTAAACCAAGACCATATATAATACATGGAAACAAACGTTAATCCCAACCCAACAAACTCCAAAACAAGCAAGACTTTATAGAAATAATGGGAAACCCACCATATCCAGTTTGTTGGTGAGTTTCATACCATACACATATGTAATAATTTTTTAAATAAAGGTTGTAAAAGAAATTAGAAGCCATCTTCACCTAGATTGCAAATAATTCATCATTTAGAACCTATAAAAATAAAAGTAAACCAAATCAAGTTAAATGCGTTATTTAATTTAGTTCTGGGTTTGTGCGACCACTTGTGAAAGTTTGGATTTGGCTGATTCTTTCTGACCCATTAGAGAGCTAGCCAGGGCACACCTATTGAGCCATCTGTCATCGGTTTTCAACGGTAGAATCTTCCATAAAACGAAATGAGCAAGTAAAGATGAAGATGTTGAAGAGAGATTCTAGCAAAGGAAGAAGAAGGAGGTTGAGGAGAAACAAGAAGAGATGGAAAATTCCAAAGCCAAATAATTTTCTCCTATATGAAGTAATGTGAATAAAGCAATGAGTACGAAGACATAGACAGAAAATTTTGCAAGTGCAGAGCAAGCAACATCAGTTTCCCAAGAAGAGGCAAGGAGGAAAAAAGAAGAGGAAAGGAGCAACACCACCAAATCCCAAAAGGATAGTTCAATATTTAGTAGTACTATTGTGACATCAGTGGAGACACCGACCTTATTAATACCCCCATAGAGGAATGTATCTGATTGGCATCTGTCCCTGGGATATTATCAGTCACTTATGTAGGGTTGGGTTTTGAAGGAGTTGTAGTCGTTGCCGATGACTATTAATGCAACTAAAAGACAAGATAAATCGAGAAAATAACATCGAAGAGAAAGAGAGGAAAGTTTGACACAAGTCATGAAACTCCTTAAAGGAACATCAAGTGGAAAGTTGGGATAGACTTGAAAGAGAACACAATACAAGCATCCTCAATGGTTAGTTCTTTTGCTAGTGTGAATATTGTGTCAGTTCATGAAGTGGTAGGGGCGTTAGATGCTACGAAAGCCAGGATTACTGAGTTGGAAACAATGCTGGAAACCATCAAAGGTACCATGGTGAGTGAATACATGAAAGAAGCCCCGTAAATAGATGAGGTCCACAGAGAGGAAATAGAGAGACAATTTAAGATCCGAGAAAATGAGTTGAAGGTATAATTCAATGAAACAATCTACCTCAACCAGAATGCACATCTTGACGAGATAGAGAAGCTCATAATCGTACATGTGCGAGTGGTAACCAAACTCAAAGGAGAACAATTAGAGATCATAAAATAAAATGAAGGAATCAAAGATTATGTAAAAAAAATGCAACATGATAATCAACTCTTGAAGAAGACTGCGGAAGAAAGTAAGACAAAAATGATAGTTGTATAAATATTTAGAGAAGAGGCCACATAAATGAATGAAGAACTTAAGGACTCACATAATAAATTATGCTATGCTCTTAATAAAATACTGAAGGCCAAGTATGATCAAGGTAAGTTAAATTTGTAGGTAGAAAATATGCAGGAAAAATATCAAAGAGCCCAGGAATCATATAGCAGGGTCACAGAATGGAAGGACACTCATCAAAACTCCCCCAAGACCTTTCCAGGATATTTGGACAAGAAAGGAATATAAGATCTTCAACTATCGAATGCAAGGATGGAAACAATCATGGATATCAGGAATACCTAGGATTAGATCAATACTGCGAGCATGGAATTGTGGGTCTCTTCCAACACTTACTCACCTAGTTCGGGATGGACCCCTTGAGAGATTTGGAAAAGACGTCATCTACGCAAACTATGGTTGAAGATGTGGAAATCAAAAGGAATCTCAGTATGAAATCCCTATAGGTGATCAGTGAAATTAGCATCAAAGTTATAGAGACAAGATTAATACATCCTTCTCGATTAGTCTCATTAATTGAAGATTCCATGCAACGTGTTGATCATAAGTTGAAAATGGAAATTACTACTCCCATTTGTGATGGAGAAATAGACCTGGAAATAGCACAACTATGCCAAGTAGATACCATACTCTAAGACTTCAAGATATGGAAGAGATTCATAGATGAAAAATTGCAATCGCCAAGACCCAATTGATTATCTTATTGTAACTGAATTTTGCAGAAAAAATCATAGTCTTGTAATTATTGTACTATGTTAATCGGGAAAGGGAACCGAAGTGTCATTTCAGTCTTCTGACCATTTTGAAATTATGGGAATGTGAAATGCTTCATTCTGCATTCTATAAATAAGATGAATGTAAAGGAGAAAGGGATTTTTTGGTTTTTGGAGGTAGTTGAACAATACTATTACTGCATGTGAATTTAAACCAAAGACATTTTGAAGATATTGGTATTAATGTGAAGGAATGATATTTTTCTACTTAAACATGTTTATTTTGGTGATATTTGAATGTTGGTTTCAAGAACTACTTCTAAACTAATTTTCATATGTTTATAGTTACCATAATTTTCATTTTAAGTGTGACAATATGATCAGTTGGTGAATCAATTAGTTGTGTCTAACTCATTATTTTGTTAAGTTTTCATGTTTCTTGTCCTCATGAATTATTTTTGCGCAAGTGACACATATTTTTTAACTGCACTTACCTTTTTGTTTGCTCCTGATCACGATAGGATAGAATAGTATAGAGTAGAATTGCATCTTAGGATCATAGATACTAGTTTTAGTATAGAATTAGTTCATTAGAGTTTTAATTAATCTCGAAACCTTTGTTTCTTAGATTCATATTTAGATAGTAACTTAGTTAGATTGGTAACTAGGCCAAAATTTGGTCGAAAACGCTATTCCAAACGATAGTAGGTCTAATTGGGACCTTCCATCGGGCATCCTCTCTTAGCATTTTGAACGGGTAATTATGTCATGTCAACACATCCATCTGATGGACTTCCCATTTATGTGAGGAAACAAGGAAAGAACAAGGTAGATGTAATTCGTTTTGGCAAGAACAAGGTATATGGAATTCATTTTGGCAAGAACAAGGTAGATGGAAATATTTTTGGCAAGAACAAGGTAGATGGAATTCATTTTGGTTATATACATATAACATGTTTTCTTCCTTTGAGAATAGGTACAAGATCCAAAGTATTATTCTCCAATAAATAGAAATAATATTCATTCATTGGTGTATCGCAATATAGATGACCTGAAGCTTCTGCAAATGTCTCTGGATCACAAGTCTCTAAAAATTGAGCCAAAAGAGAAAAGGCTCACTGCAATTTTGAACATGTCTGACGTTGATCTAAAGAATCATTAGGATGATCACCAACTACTTCTCCTGTTGAAGGAACCCATACAGGAAGGAATGGTGTTGGTGTAGGTTTAGGTTCAATGGAATCATTTGAAGGAAGGTGAGAAGGCGGAGGTGGATTTTCATCCTCATTGTCATCATCATCTGAAGAAGAAAACTTAATAGGAACAAAATAAGACGCAAATTCTGAAGATGGATCCTAGGTCGAAGAAGGTAGAAACATCGAATTAGGATCGTAGGCCAAGATATTTTCATCAAATTTAACATCTCTTATAATAATAATAATTTCATTACAATGAGGTTGAAGAAGTCTGTAACCTTTAACATCTTCAGAATAACCAACAAATATACACTTCTCACTTTTAGGCTGTAATGATTTCATTTTCTCATTACGAATGTGAGCCAATGCTACACTATCAAATACATGGAAGTGATTTACATTTGGCTTATGGTTAGTCCATGCTTCTTCCAATATTTTTTGGCACCCAAAGTTTTGGGTCCAATTTTGCGTGTGTACACAAACAAAAGTTGTGCGTGTTCAACAAGTAGTTTTTTGAATTCCTAAGGAGATGCACAAATGAATTTCATAGTGCATGCATTGGAATAGGTTTTGTTAAGTAGCGCTCCAAGTCTAATGGAGGTCAAGGGCGCGCTAGTCGGCGTTTTGTCAGTTGAGCATGTCGGTCTGATTTTTGTCAGTTGCGTTGAAAACAAAAAAGATGCCCACCGAAAGAAATAAATGAATAATAGAGACATCTATCAAAATGGTTGCTGAAAGAAATAGATGAAGATGTGTGACAACCAAAACATGAGCTAGCCAGACAATTAATATTTCCCCTGATGCAGAGAACGTGCGTGGAGCCCTAGAAGGTACCAGAAGCATGCGAGCCTATTATATTAGACAAGTGAGTGGAGTAGATCAGTGAAGGACAATGCTTCCCAAAAAAAAGAGATATGAAAGAAATCTCTTAGCTCAGAAAGTAGGCTAGTTAATTTTTGAATGCATCAGGCCCAGAACTTTGAGTTATCCTATTATAATCCTGTGTTGCATGGATAAGTCTGTTGTGTATTGTATTTTTCCAAATATTAAATCTTAGCACAAGGCGCATATTGTTGTATTCCCACTATTTATATAGTAATGAGATGAAGTATTATGGATGTTCAATTGAGTTATTCAACACAATGTATCTCTCTAATTTGATGGAATACGTCCAATAGTAAATATATGGAAGTTCTGTTCTATCTTATGTTTGTTATGAATGACTAAAACATGTGTGCGTATTGTTTTAATTCTTAATCCTTGTTAGATTATCATATATGAGTTACATGGATGCCATTTACAATAATGTTAGTTATGTTTGATTCTCCATTCTCGACACAATACCTTATGGTCTTTGTGATCTCTCTTCATATCGGGTGAGACCTTCCTCGACCTCGACCAACGATTGATATGTTGGTGCTTAGGGGATTTTGTTAGACATGATCTGGATGAATCCTAGGTCTCAAACCCCCCAGTATTAATAATTTTAGTGCCCGCACAAGCGTGTATTGAAAAAATGACACTGCACAATGCCAACAAATGGTTTAGTTGTCAAGACTTGAAGTCTTGTTGAGATTGATGGAGGAAAAGAGAAATGTGGTGGTGTCCATATAAGGAGGAGATTCAATACTGTATAGAAGAGAAGGAAGATGAGTTTTTCCTATGAGAGACGAAAGGATTGCAAGTGAAAGCCAAAGAATGGAAAGGTAGATATCTTTACTATGATCTTCATGAACTCTTTTTCACAGAATTTCCATGTTTGATGGACAAATGGTTAAAAAGACAAGAAAAAGTTAATTCGATGGTGTTATCATCGGAGTCGATAGTATGGGATCAAGACAATATGAATAGTCTAAAGGAATTGGATAAAAATTGGACTCGTTCCATTGATTTCTAGTTTGACCCAGTGACGGAAGGATGCATTGTTGAGTTTTCTATATAATATAGTGATTGTAGTGTCCCCAAGGCCGAGCCCCGTTACAGATCATGTTTTATGCGAAGAATTGTAAATGTGTTCTATAGGCTGGTGACATAAGTCTTGTATAAGATGTAGGCTTATGTGTTTTGTTAGGCCAGGGAGCCTAAGTGTTGAAGGCCAGGAGCATGTTGATGTACTTGTATGTATGCAGATCAATTAATAAAATATAAACACCGCCAATGCAGACCAACCACGAGGAATGAGTGATGGGGGACTGAGCGTCCACAGAGTGGGCAAGGAACTAGGGGCTGGAAGGTGGAAAAAGGGGCTGAGTGTTGAGCCTAGGGGCTAAGCCTAGGGGGGATTAGGCCTGGAATAATATTTTTAATATTATTTCCAAAAAGATCCATGTGCATATTATTTTATCCTAAGTCTTTTGGAAGGACCCGGGATTTACCAAGTGGTAGGAGGAAGGCGTACCGATGGAACACATGCAGTTCCCAGGGTGACAAGTGTCAACCCTGGTGCATGCAAATAAAACAGAGGCAGTAAGCCATGAGGGGGGGTCTCAGCCATTCGATCCGTCTGCCCTGGGGGAGAGCCGAGTGGGGAAAGTGAGTCTGTAAGAGACCTTTGTGTAATCCTGATACAAAAAAGAAAACCTGTGTTTTGTCCTGAAGAATCCGTGTACACCCTGTCCAGTGAGGGTGGAGTCTATGTCCATCTTTGAGAAATCCCGTGAGCACATTTCCTGAACCAGAACCCTGTGTTGAACTCCAGTGGAAGAATCCTTATGGTTGGGGAAAATGCTGAGCTAGCCTGTGCGTGGAGCCTATTCCGAAATCATACCGTGAGATCATCTAGTGATTACTGAACCGTTTTTCGAAGCATTTGTCTGTGTTTCCCGTGGATTGTTGTGACCACGCAGTACTGGACTGCATGAGGCTTGTTGGCCTGTGAGTGACTCCTCCAGGTGAGAGAGTGCGCATAGGGAGAAGAGAACTCCTGGAAGGAACCCTGTAGCTGCCATAGAGCCCGGAGAATTCTGGTCCGGTCTGTTCCTGTAACCCAAGGTAAGGGAGACTGGCAGGCGAAGGACTGTCTAGGTGACAGAGAAGGTGCACTTTCTTGGGGTGGAACAGGCATGTAGGGAATGAGGGTCTGTGGGCAGTGAGCATGGGAGATTCCTGGGAGAGCTTTCTTCCTAGTGTTGTGTATGTGCTATCTTCCTTGTAACCTCATCCTAGCCTAGGATTCCTTTCCTTGGGGTGGAGCTCGGTCCCAGCTCGGGGGTGACCCACTATTGAGATGATGAATAGTGTGGTCTAAGGCTAGGAGGTTCGTGGAAGGCCTGCACTAGGTTGGTGAAATTCTATAGCCGATAAAAGATAAGTATCTGAATCATGATTTTATCACCTTTGGCATGACTGTGTTGTTCATGTATCATGTTTTCCGCTGTGTAAATGAGTTACTATTGAATGCTATGGATTGTTTAATTGTAGCAGTAACCAGATATGTTTCACTCTGTAATTTAAATGTGTTTAATGGTGTTAAATGCATTTTCTCATAATGTTTGCACGAATTATGTAAAAGTCCGTGTACAGAATGGTAACTGAGAGGTTGAAAACCTCGGTAGTGTGAAAAGGTACACTACAAATTGGTATCAGAGAGAAGGTTATGACATTGAGCCTAGATGGGCCAGTTGAGTGGCCTTCGGACTGAGGGTGAGAGGAGAAATTATGTTTGGAGGACCAATTTCGAACCCTGGTATGACCCGAAGTGTATAGGAGTTTAAACTCGAGAGGGTCGTGAGTCGTAATATCACTGTGGGATCACCATCAATCATCCGAGTTGACAGCAGTTGCACAGGGTTTAAGTCCTCATGGGTAAAGGAGAAGTTCCAGAGAGGCATCGGGTATTAGAGTCATTGGGATTTTTCCCATCAGGGAATTGGAAGACCCGTGCACATGACAATGGGAATCGTGATATCCCGATATGCGATTTCCCGATGGGTACAAGGACAGAGTGGGGACCACCAGGGTTACAGTGGAGGACACGTGTGAGAGTCCTGGAGAGAGTCGGAAATCAAAGAATCGGAGTTCTCGAGCACCTAGGAATCTCGTCACACGGAATCGCGATCCGCGATTTCGCGACAAGATCTGGACTGTTCATATTAGGGAACACGTGGCAGAGATCCGCCATCGGGGAAAGTATCGACAAGGAGTAAGTCCATCGGTGGTTGAAGTTCATCGGGAAATCGGGAACCTCGGTGACGGGTGAGTCATACACTTTGAAACTCCAAACCCCGAAACCGCGATAAGCGGTCGATTACGGTCACGGGGTGGAGGTCACATGGACCTGGGCTTAGGCAAAAAGGGGCATCGGAAATTCGAGATTTCGGGAAATCTGATGACATGAAACATGTTTCTCATAAAACCGCGAATCTCGATATTGCGACGTGATTAATTTAACCTTTAAACCTTTTATTCCTGAATTAAGTAATTTAGATTTTCGAATTTAATTCAAGAGCAACGCTAATTAATCATCCTTCTAAAAAAGGCTTAAAGATAAACTTTCTTTCAATGTCCTTAATGCATCGTGGTCCGATTTAGTAAGTTTCTATTATACGGGATGTGACCAATACTATGGAAAACTCATGCAAACCACATGGTTGAACAAGTCGTATAGTATCGGTCACAGGGACCAAGGCCTAGCCAGGAGGGCTAGCGCGCAAAGGGGCATGTCAGGTTTCAAGGACTGAAATCCTGATAAGAAGGTAAGGCCACAGTCGCGAAGGCGTGGTCATATGCGACAAGAGCTAAGCTCAGGAGGGCTCGCGCGTGCAGAAGTTCATCGCAAATTGGGAATCGGGGATTCAACCCACCAGAACAATGCCGGTTTCAAAAACCCTGATAGAGGTAACCCCGATAGAAGGAAGGGAGACCCAAAGAGTTTCCTGTGGGAGGAGAACTTCCCGATGAGGAAATAGGAGAACTTCAAGACACCCGAAAAACACAGAGCCAGACAGAGCTTAGAAAACTTATGAAGTTGAAATGTATTTCGTTCTTGTTCGTATTAGTTATGAATGTTGTGGGTTATTCATGAAGTTTAATGGCCTGACAACTTTGAATTGGATTGCACAGTGCATGTTCAGAATACAACAGAGGCCAAAACTCCAATTAATCAACGCCAGGTATGGAGTGGGGAAGAATGCAAATTGCCCTTGAAATAGAAGATGAACAGGAAGGAAAGAATGTTAACCAGGGAGTCGAAGGATCGAACTCTAATGGGCATGGAAAAGAGATGAATAAGGAAGGACATATGATGAAAATCATTGAAGGGCTACAAAGAGAGGCCAAGGAGCGTTGAGCTGATAGCCGAAAGCTCATGAAAGTTAAGGATCGGCAAGGGAAATTAAACTTAAAATTCTTGCAGAGTCTGGAAAGAATAGAGAAGAAACGTGAGAAGGGAAGAGACTCAAGTACGACAGAGAGTCGCGTAAATCATGGGAGAAGAAGAAGATCGAGGAGTGGTAGCCGACATCACAGTCTCTCCCAAAGACATTCCGACAGTAAGACACGTAGCAGTTCAAGCCCATCACCTACCAGAAAACATCAAAAATCTGGAAGGGAGGAATTGAAAGGAGAGATGAATAAAATTAAACCTCCAACATTTGATGGGGAGCATAAGAAGGAGGAAGATGCTGAGACATGGTTGCTTGGCATGAAGAAATACTTCCAGCTGCAGAATTATTCTGCTCATGCAGAAGGAAGAATTGCAATGTACCAACTGAAAGGAAAGGCATCCATGTGGTGGGATCAGTTTGTGTAGGTGCAACACATTCAAGAGAAAGAGGTCACTTGGAAGGAATTCAAGAGGTATTTCGAGAAGAAATACCTGACTAAAAGATACTATGACAAAAAGATGAAGGAGTTCTTCGAACTCAAGCTAGGAAGCATGACCATTGATGAGTATGAACGAAGTTTTCTGGAACTGCTGAAGTATGTTCCATTCATCAAAGACGAGGCTGTCAAAATTCAGAGGTATCTGAGTGGACTGCCACCTTCTATTGGTGACAAAATTCAATACGATGATCCTAGGACCATGGAAGAAACCATAAGAAGGGAGAAATACCTATATGAACAGCAGAGAGAAAAGCCTACCTTTCGGAAGGCTTGGGATGACCAGAAGAGGTTTAAGAATAAAACAGAGGCAGAAGGGAAGCAAGCCTTCCTTTTTCAGAAACAATGCTTGGGGACAGTCATCTTTTAAAGAGCCCAGGAAAGTTGAAGGTAGTGAACATATGCCAAGGCCTCCACCCATGGAGTGTTGGGGTTGTAAAGGGAATCATAGGTACAGAGACTGCCCCCACAGAAAGGACAAAGCAAGAACTGTCCATGTTGTTCAGCAAGCTGAAACAATGGAGTATATGGGCAGCAAAATGATGAGGATCTATGCAGCCCTGGACAACAAGCAAGCAGAATTTCAATCACACATTATTGAAGTGGAAGGTATGATCAACAACCAACCACTTGTTATTTTGATTGATTCAGGGGCTAGCCATAGTTATGTAGATCCTAGGGTGGTGGAAAGTTTGCATCTAATGAAGAGAAAACATGAGAAGTCTTGGTTAGTGCAGTTAGCCACAGGGACCAAGAGGAAGGTCACTGAATTGGTTAAGTCTTGTTCAGTGGACATGAAAGGAATGAGCACTAAGGCTGAATTGAAAATTCTGCCTTTAGGCTCATATGATTTCTTAATTGGGATGGACTGGTTGGACCAGCACCATGCCCTTCTGTATTGTTGAAACAAGAGGTTTGCATGTCTGAACGAAGAAGGAAATCAAGTAACAGTTCAAGGAATTCCCAGAGCCGTGGCTGTGAGGGAAATCTCAGCTATGCAGCTGAAGAAATTTTACCGGAAAGGCTGTCAATTATTTGCATCCCGGGTGGAAGAAGCATTCCAGGATGAGGTCTCGAATCTGGAAGACCACAGGGTACTCAAAGAGTTTGAGGACGTGTTTCAGGAGGTGCTTGGACTACCTCCGAAGAGGGACATCGATTTTTCTATAAATCTGATGCCTGGAGCAGCTCCAGTTTTGAAAGCTCCTTATAGAATGAGCACACCAGAGCTGAAACAGTTGCAACTGCAGCTCGAGGAGCTACTAAAGAAAGGTTACATTCACCCCAGTGTGTCACTGTGGGGAGCCCCAGTCTTATTTGTAAAGAAGAAAGATGGAATGCTGAGGTTGTGCATTGACTTTCGACAGTTGAATAAAGTCACTGTCAAAAACAAATATCCTCTGCCAAGGATTGATGATCTTTTTGATCAGTTAAAGGATGCGAAAGTATTTTCAAAAATAGATCTTCGATCTGGATATCATCAAGTGAGGATAAAAGATGAAGACATCAGCAAGACTGCCTTTAGAACAAGGTACGGTCATTATGAGTACACTGTGGTGCCGTTTGGACTATCCAACGCGCATGTTGTCTTCATGTGCTTAATGAATGGAGTGTTCAGAAATTATCTAGACAAGTTTGTCATAGTATTCCTGGATGATATCTTTGTGTACTCCAAGACAAAGGAAGAACACAAACAACATCTTAGAATGGTGCTGCAGGTGTTGAGAGAACACCAGCTGTATGCAAAACTGAGCAAGTGCTCATTTTACCAAAAGCAGATCCATTATCTGGGACACATTATTTATGAAAAAGGGATTGTTGTGGATCCTAAGAAGATAAAGGCCATTCAAGAGTGGCCAGCGCCAAGAAATGTGACAGAAGTTAGATCCTTTATGAGTCTGGCAGGTTATTATAGGAGGTTCATAGCTGGATTTTCAAGGATAGCTCATGCTATCACTGCCTTGCAAAGGAAGGAGAAGAAGTTCCAGTGGACTGAACAAAGTGAGAGCAACTTCCAACAATTGAAGCAGCTGCTCACTAGTGCTCCAATCCTGAAGATTGCAGATCCAGACAAGGATTATGTAGTATGCATAGATGCGTGTAAGGAAGGGCTGGGAGGAGTTCTCAGCCAAGAAGGATTTGTAGTTTTCTATGAATCTCGGAAACTGAAAGAGAATGAAAAGAATTATGCCACTCATGATTTAGAGCTAGCAGCAGCTGTCCATTCATTAAGGAAATGGAGACATTAACTCATGGGCAAGAAATTCGAGTTGAGAACATACCACAATGGTCTGAAGTATTTATTTGATCAGCCAACTTTAAATGCCAGGAAGATTAGATGGTTGGAATTTCTGTGCGAATATGAATTTGATATCAGGCATATCAAAGGGAAAGACAATAAAGTGGTTGATCCACTCAGCAGAAAAGTGCATGAATTACATGCTACAACCATCAGCATGTACAGAACTGAATTGAAAGACAGAATTCTTGAAGCTGCAAATGCTGATTTGCAGTACAAAAGACTTGTAGCAAAGCTACAAGAGCATGAGAAACCACAAACCAGGGAAAGTTATACCTTGGAAACCGATAGTTTACTTCTGTATAAAAACAGAGTGTATGTACCAAATGATAGAGAATTGAAGCTGGAAATTCTAAAAGAAATGCGTAATGTGACTTATGCTGGTCATCCTGGATATCAAAAGACTGTGGCAGCAGTCAAAAGCCATTATTTCTGGCCAGGTATGAAGAAGGAAATTGCTGAATACATCGCCAGATGTATGGAATGCCAGAAGGTCAAGGCCGAGCACAGACACCCAGCAGGGTTGTTGCAGCCTTTACCTATTCCTAAGTGGAAATGGGATGTGATAACAATGGATTTTATCACAGGATTGCCCAAAACAAGCAAGCAGCATGATTCAATCATGGTGGTGGTGGACAAGCTTACTAAAGCCACCCATTTTATTCCACTGAAAACCACCCACAGAGAAACAGATGTTGTTGATATCTTTTTAAAAGTAGTTGCATGCTTGCATGGAATTCCTAAGACAATTGTGTCTGATAGGGACCCGAAATTCACTTCGAATTTCTAGAAAGGACTGTTCAAAGGATTCGGAACGAATATGAACTTTAGTACAATGTACCATCCTGAGTCTGATGGACAGACAGAGAGAGTAAACAAAGTAATAGAAGACATGCTGAGAATGTATGTGATGGATACACCATCAAAGTGGGAAGACTAACTGCATTTGGTAGAATTTGCCTACAATAACAGGTACCATGCATCTTTGAAGATGAGCCCATTCGAAGCACTTTATGGAAGAAAGTGCAACACTCTAGTGAGCTGGGATAATCCAGCTAACAGAACAGTAGTTGGACCTGAACTACTCAAAGAGATGGAAGATCAGATGATCAAGATCAAACAGAATTTGAAAACTGCCCAGGACAGGCAGAGAATTTATGCTAATAATAACAGAACCCATAAAAAATTCAAAGTGGGTGACCATGTTTTCCTGAAAGTGAAAGCTAACAGGAGTTTGCTGAAATTGGGAAGTTGCGCCAAATTGGCAGCAAGATTCTGCAGGCCATTTGAGATCCTGGAAAGGATTGGGCCAGTTGCATACATGCTTGCATTACTTGCATCTATGACTGTACATAATGTGTTTCATGTTTCACTGCTTAAGAAATATGTACCTGATGCTAATCATGTTATCGATTGGACTGTGATTCAGGTGGAACCAGAAGGTGTCTTGCAAGTGCATCCTGTGCAAATATTGGACAGGAAAAACAAGCAACTCCGGAATCGAGCTATAGGGCTTGTAAAGGTCCAGTGGACCTGGTACGGTCCTGAGGATGCGACATGGGAGCATGAAGAAGTAATGCGGGCAGAGTACCCACATCTTTTTGAAAATTTTGAAGGACACACAGAGGCAGTGTAAGTTGCACTGAGCACAGTGAAAAAATAAAGGGAGGGGGATTGTAGTGTCCCCAAGGCTGAGCCCCGTTACAGATCATGTTTTATGCAAAGAATTGTAAATGTGTTCTATAGGCTGGCGAGCCAAGTATTGTATAAGTTGTAGGCTTATGTGTTTTGTTAGGCCAGGGAGCCTAAGTGTTGAAGGCCAGGAGCCTGTTGATGTACTTGTATGTATGCAGATCAATTAATAAAATATAAACACCACCAGTGTAGACTGAACACGAGGAATGAGTGATGGGGGACTGAACGTCCACAGAGTGGGCAAGGAATTAGGGGCTGGAAGGTGGAAAAAGGGGTTGAATGTTGAGCGTATGGGCTAAGCCTAGGGGGCTTAGGCCTGGAATAATATTTTTAATATTATTTCCAAAAAGAGCCATGTGCATATTATTTTATCCTAAGTCTTTTGGAAGGACCCGGGATTTACCAAGTGGTGGGAGGAAGGCGTACGGATGGAACGCATGAAGTTCCCAGGGTGACAGGTGTCAACCCTGGTGCATGCAAATAAAACAGAGGCAGTAAGCCGTGAGGGGGGTTCTCAGCCATTCGATCCGTCTGCCCTGGGGGAGAGCCGAGTGGGGAAAGCGAGTCTGTAAGAGACCTTTGTGTAATCGTGATACAGAAAAGAAAACCTGTGTTTTGTCCTGAAGAATCCATGTACAACCTGTCCAGTGAGGGTGGAGTTTGTGTCTGTCTCTGAGAAATCCTGTGAGCGCATTTCCTGAACCAGAACCTTATGTTGAACTCCAGTGGAAGAATCCTTGTGGTTGGGGAAAAGGCTGAGCTAGCCTGTGCATGGAGCCTGTTCCGAAATCATACCGTGAGATCATCCAGTGATTGTTGAACCATTTTTGCAAGCATTTGTCTATGTTTCCTATGGATTATTGTGACCACACAGTACTGGACTGCGTGAGGCTTGTTGTCCTGTGAGCGACTCCTCCAGGTGAGAGAGTGCGCAGAGGGAGAAGAGAAATCCTGGAAGGAACACTGTAGCTGCCATAGAGCCCGAAGAATTCGGGTCCAGTCTGTTCTTGTAACCCAAGGTAAGGGAGACTAAAAGCCAAAGGACTGTCCAGGTGACAGAGAAGGTGCACTCTCCTGGGGTGGAACAGGAATGTGGGGAATGAAGGTCTGTGGGTAGTGAGTGTGGGAGATTCCTGGGAGAGCTTTCTTCCTGGTGTTATGTATGTGCTATCTTCCCTGTAACCTCATCCTAGCCTAGGATTCCTTGCCTTGGGGTGGAGCTCGGTCCCAGCTAGGGGGTGACCCACTGTTGAGCTGATGAATAGTGTGGTCTAAGGCTGGGAGGTTTGTGGAAGGCCTGCACTAGGTTGGTGAAATTCAACAGCCGATAAAAGATAAGTATCTGAATTATGCTTTTATCACCTTTGGCATGACTGTGTTGTTCATGTATCATGTTTTCCGCTGTGTAAATGAGTTACTGTTGAATGCTATGGCTTGTTTAATTGTAGCAATAACCAGATATGTTTCACTCTGTAATTTAAATGTGTTTAATGGTGTTAAATGCATTTTCTCATAATGTCTGCACGAATTATGTAAAAGTATGTGTACGGAATGGTAATTGAGAGGTTGAAAACCTCGGTAGCGTGAAAAGGTACACTACAATGATTCTTTTAGCAAAACTGAAATAAAGTTTAAAGAAGGTCCAAGAAATTGCATGTTATAAGAGATTATTTTTTGGATAGATATATTGTTTGTTGAAAAAACAATGATGCACATGGAGCCTGATAGGATGGCTAAGTAAACTCACTAGAGTTGCGGGGGGTTTCTGGAAAAGGTGTAGGAAAAATAACCAGAGTATGGATCAAGTGAGGAGGATCCAAGAAGTTGTTGATATGAGGTGAGAAATAGAATGGACCCAGAAGAGTACAGGATAAAACGAGTTGAAATATACGCAAGAAGAGATGAACTAAGGGGGAAATCTGAGTGGAAGGGTAGAGAAGATTTATTCAAGGGTGCACAATGAGGTTTCAGCCCTAGAATGAAGAGGAAGATCACACCAGGCAGTGGTCTGGGAGAGGATGTTGTGTGAGAGTGGAGTAGATGTGAGTACATACCTACGATGAGGATTGGAATCGAAGATACACGTAGTACTTGTATGTATGCAGATCAATTAATAAAATATAAACACCGCCAGTGCAGACCGACCATGAGGAATGAGTGATGGGGGACTGAGCGTCCACAAAGTGGGCAAGGAGCTAGGGGTTGGAAGGTGGAAAAAGGGGTTGAGTGTTGATCCTAGGGGCTAAGCCTATGAGGCTTAGGCCTGGAATAATATTTTTAATATTATTTCCAAAAAGATCCATGTGCATATTATTTTATCCTAAGTCTTTTGGAATGACCCGAGATTTACCAAGTGGTGGGAGGAAGGCGTACGGATGGAACACATGCAGTTCCCAGGGTGACAAGTGTCAACCCTGGTGCATGCAAATAAAACAGAGGCAGTAAGTCATGAGGGGGGTTCTCAGTCATTCAATCTGTCTGCCCTGGGGGAGAGCCGAGTGGGAAAAGTGAGTCTGTAAGAGACCTTTGTGTAATCCTGATACAGAAAAGAAAACCTGTGTTTTGTCCTAAAGAATCTGTGTACACCATGTCTAGTGAGGGTGGAGTCTGTTTCCGTCTCTGAGAAATCCCGTGAGTGCATTTCCTGAACCAGAACCCTGTGTTGAACTCCAGTGGAAGAATCCTTGTGGTTGGGGAAAAGGCTGAGATAGCCTGTACGTGGAGCCTGTTCCGAAATCATACCATGAGATCATCCAGTGATTGCTGAATCGTTTTTGGAAGCATTTGTCTGTGTTTCCCGTGGATTGTTGTGACCACGTAGTACTGGACTGCATGAGGCTTGTTGGCCTATGAGCGACTCCTCTAGGTGAGAGAGTCTGCAGAGGGAGAAGAGAACTTCTGGAAGGAACCCTGTAGCTGCCATAGAGCCCGGAGAATTCCGGTCCAGTCTGTTCCTGTAACCCAAGGTAAGGGAGACTGGCAGTCGAAGGACTGTCTAGGTGATAGAGAAGGTGCACTCTCCTGGGTGGAACAGGCATGTGGGGAATGAGGGTCTGTGGGTAGTGAGCGTGGGATATTCCTGGGAGATATTTCTTCCTGGTGTTGTGTATGTGTTATCTTCCTTGTAACCTCAGCCTAGCCTAGGATTCCTTGCCTTGGGGTGGAGCTCGGTCCCAGCTTGGGGGTGACCCAATGTTGAGCTGATGAACAGTGTGGTCTAAGGCTGGGAGGTTCGTGGAAGGCTTGCACTAGGTTGGTGAAATTCTACAGCCGATAAAAGATAAGTATATGAATTATTCTTTTATCACCTTTGGCATGACTGTGTTGTTCATGTATCATGTTTTCCACTTTGTAAATGAGTTACTGTTGAATGCTATGGCTTCTTTAATTGTAGCAGTAACCAGATATGTTTCACTCTGTAATTTAAATGTGTTTAATGGTGTTAAATGCATTTTCTCATAATGTCTTCACGAATTATGTAAAATTCCAGGTACAGAATGGTAACTGAGAGGTTGAAAACCTCGGTAGTGTGAAAAGGTACACTACCGTGATTCTTTTAGCAAAGCTAAAATAAATTTTAAAGAAGGTCCAAGAAATTGGATGTTAGAAGAGATTATTTTTTGGATAGATATATTGTTTGTTGAAAAAAAATGATGCACATGGAGCCTGATAGGATGGTTGACTAAACTCACTAGAGTTGTGGGGGGTTTCTGGAAAAGGTGTAGGAAAAATAACTAGAGTATGGATCCAGTGAGGAGGATCCAAGAAGTTGTTGATATGAGGTGAGAAATAGAATGGACCCAGAAGAGTACAGGAGAAAACGAGTTGAAATACACGCAAGAAGAGATGAACTAAGGGGGAAATCTGAGTGGAAGAGTAGAGAAGATTTATTCAAGGGTGCACAATGAGGTGTCGGCCCTAGAATGAAGAGGAAGCTCACACCAGGCAGTGGTCTGGGAGAGGATGTTGTGTGAGAGTGGAGTAGATGTGAGGACATACCTACGATGAGGATTGGAATCGAAGATACCCGTAGTGATAGTAGTGTTCATAAGGCCGTAGGTGACGAATCCCATACCCTTTAGCTATTGCAATATGTTGCAACCTTGAGAAGAGGAAGAGCGCACATGTGTGGTGCATGGGTGCAAATTTGTGGTGTGCCTGTAAACTTGGAAGAGGAAGCATCAAATGGTTACACATTGATAAGAAGAGAAGTTGATGTACACTACATTGGGGTTCCAATCATATGTATTTTTTACTCTGTGTAGTGGTGGTACACTAAGCATCCCAGAGAGTGGTGTGTGAAGAAGTCGCATGTTGAGTAGAGAAATCGACTCTACGTAAGGTGACACTGCACAGATCAAACCGAGAGATGAATCACCTGAAGATAGTTTTTGGATTGACCCAGAGGTAGGATCACACATTGGTGGTGCACAATCAGATCAGGAGGAGAAGGCGTAGAATGTGGATGTGCCAGAAGTGAAGGAAGATGGAGGCTCCCCTAGTTGTGGGGGAGACAAACTGATAATGTTGGATTTTCTTGTGTGGTTGCAACTAGATATCTCTTTGAGTCCCCTCACAATAAATTTTAGGAGAAGATGGTATTACACCCCCTTTGTTCCACCCCCCTTGTGCATTTTTAATTAACAATAACACACAATAGATAGTGAAGAGGTTGAAGTTGAAGAAAGAGAAGAAGAGGAAATAGATGATGACACAAGTGAAGGTGAAGGTAAAGTCAATAATACTTTACCCAAAGCGATAGTGGTGTGGGAGTATCCAAACAATAAGATTTAAGAGAGTGGAACTAACCCTGGTCCCAAGATGGAAAATCAATATAATACACTAAGATTTCTTTTGTTTCATGGAATGGGTAAAGATGATGTCAAGCAACATTGGCTCACCTGCAAATCAATATGGTCTCTAAAGAGACTTACATATGAGGCAGATAAAATCACACAAATGGATACTACGTTCAAGGATCTGGCCCTAACATGGTACATGAAATACAAGGCTAATGTGCCAGCAGGATAGGCGAGGTCCTTGGTCGAGATAAAAAAGTATATTCATTGGGAATTTCAAAAGCCAAAGTCAGAGTCCCAATGAATTACAAAAATAAAGGAAATCAAGAAGAAATCAGGAGAGACCATTTGGAATTATGACTAGTGGTTCAAAATCTTGTTTTATAGGTTGATTTTCCAAAGACAGGATGTGCAACACAGACAATGGTTTATTGCGGGGTTTCTCTCCCATAACCAAGTCTCTCTCACCCAACAAAAGGTGACGAATCAGAGTGATGCAGTTGAGATCGTGATGCCCTTGGAAGCCACACTTGGAGGTGAAGAAACATCATGAAGGTTGGTGCAGGTTCAATCAAAACTAGCCAACCTAACAATACAGTTGCATGATATGCCCAAGAATAAATTCATCTGTCAACATGTGGGGTGCACTACATTCCTCTTAGAAGAGCATTGATGAGAGGAGTGCTCAATCCTTCCAAATTATGTGGTGAAAAGTGCTTCGAGTTCATTTCCATCTGGACAGTTGGAATGGTTTGAAATATGACGATAGTGGGGCCATGTGCCACTCTATTTCCCCACCTTATAGAAGTATCCAACAACGAATGACACCCCCTTATGTGATTTCTGTAAGTCCATCGATCACGATATCAGTAGTTGTCGCTCCCTCCAAATGATGCAAGATAATACCTGGTATGCATTTTGGGTACAAGAGGAACAAAAGGGTGGTGAGAGTGGTGGCGGTGACAGAGGGGGTTATCAAGGAGGACCTTAAGGTGGGTATGGATGTGGTCATGGACAAAAGTATGGTGGAGGTTGTGGAAGACCCCCCACATGCTTCAATTACAGTGAGATTGGTCATGTATCATGATTTCACATTAAGTCGTGCGTGCTCTCTGCATACTATTATAGTTGTGAACATGTAACTAAGGATTGTATATAGACTTGTTGAGAAAGTGGGAGGATAGGAAGGGTAATTGTAACATAGTACATGTTGAGCCGCGTAAAAACAAGAAGAAGAATGAAGAAGTGAACATCTGGGTAGTAACCCATGGAGAGGCAAAGATAGGGGAATAATTCGAGCATAGAGAAGGTTTAGGTCAACTCATAGAGGGAAATATCAGGAATTCCCAATATCCCCCTCTCTAAGTTTGATGCAATTCAATAGAAACAATTTCTGCATGATGTGGATACAACCTTGGAGGAAGAATGAGTGGAAAAGGAGTTGCAATGCACTACTCAGGGGTCTCTTGAAGACACAAGGGTCTGAAAGGAAGTTGAAAGGGTGACGTAGTGGTTGCTAGAAGAAGCATGGTTTCGTGAAGAAGTGTAGCAGGTGACACAAAGGTCACTAGAGGAAGCACGTGTGCGTGAATAACCAAAATGCAAGAATCACAGATTTTTGGAGGCATCTCGTGTGTGCGAAGGAATCTAGCGCACCACCCAACAATCAATAGAATAAACACACATATATTATATGTTGTGATGCATTGAGCAGGAAGCGTATGAACAATGCTGAGAAGAGTTACAATGTGCAACACACACAAAATCCTTGTGTAGCCTCAATTACATGGCAGGAGAAAAATATCAAGTCAATACGTTATTGCACTGCTATTTATGGTTTCTTAGAGATCCAAAAGTTGCGAGTAATTTGAATAAGATATTAACTACTTGCATGATCGAACAAGGAGAGGCGACCACCATTGTAGCTTCGCTACCAGAAAGGGATGTCTTCCAAGTCAACAAGCAAAAGCACCTTCGCTAAGACTTTAAGATGACAACAGAGCTTGGTGGGTATGGTATGGATGGAACCATGTTGGGTCTAGGATTTGATGTGAACATTTTACCCAAGAAATCCTGGGAAGTGATGGGGAAATCGAATATGGCCTGGTCACCCATTAAGCTTCGAGTAGCCAACCATTACAAGATCTACCCAATCAGTCGGTTGGAATAGGTTGAGGTGAATATAGAAGGAGTAAAAACAAAGGCCAACTTTGAAGTCATTGAAATTATGGATGAGTCAGATCCCTACCCTGCATTGCTAGGAATCGACTAGGATTTTGATAAAAATGCATTGTGGAATTTGAAAAAGTGCTAAATGTCATTTGAGACTGACACCCTGCGTGTCATTATTCCATTGTATCCATATGAAGGAGACCTCTACAATGAGCCTATCGATGAGGATGCACAAAGATCGACAATTGAAAATATTTACAGGGTCAAAGGGCATAAGGAGGAATATATCAATCCCACCGCAGACATGGAATTGAGTTGGAGGAGTATTAAGTCATATGATATGCATTCTAAATATTCCTTCGATAGATGGAAGAATAATATTTATGAGGTGTCAACAAGGAGGTGCACCCACATCTCAGCAAACGAACACATAAAATAATTTGAATCCTATCGATATGATGGGTTGGCGCCAGTTGCTTTATTACTTGCATGGCTTGAGGACATACCATAATATCAGATATTTCACGACCTAGATACAATCCTAATTGACACCCCAACACGATGGTGGGCCGTGTATCGGGAACCTCACCGAGAATGGATAATTGTGGAGGTGGATATCCGCGACCGATTTAGAGCTAGAGAAATCACACCTCATATTATATCTCTTGGAAAAAGATGATGGTTGTTAGCTTATGGCTTACCTTTACCAATTACTAAGTCTAACTGTCACCTATATTTGTATTATTCATTTAGGATATCAGTAATATATCCTCAAGTGATGACTAATGAGTTAGTTAAGATTACCTAGACTAGTCATTATGCATGATTTTGGGATCCACAACAAATCTCTCTATGAAGTGACATTACCCATTGTACTATAAATAGGTAACATTGGTGTGAATACATTAAGAGTTGACTAGTGATCATTTTGACAGAATTTATGAGAGCAGCCATAACACAAAAATTACACACAAACAGATATATTATATTATCTTAAACACAACACAATACACATATATATAGTTGGATTGAGATCCAACTGATTTCACTTATGGAGGGAGAAGTTGAGAGAATATCTCAACAACCTCCTATAAATCTTCAACC
>JASDQU010104520.1:189332-213524 GCA_032191745.1 Picea mariana
TTCTGTTCTTTTCTGAATATCAGTTTGCAGTAGATATTGTACAAGGTTAGAATTTACATCTTGGACCTAGTTTCTCTGGCCCTTCCCCCAAAGTATTATTTCTTCCGCTCGTCACTGAGTTGATTTATCAATTTATTTTCGTTCCTGTTATTCTTGAAATTGTACCAACAATTGTTAGGTATAGCTTCCACTCTACTCACTTACCTTCACTTCCACTGCTAACTACCGCCATACTTCATTTCCTTCATTGATCAGGTGGGTTCATTAGTTCAACGCATTCCATGCTTCATCACCTTCACTCATAAAGCATGATTTATTCATCAGCCTTATCTCCACCACCTCCATACACACCATCTCCACCACCCCCATACACACCTTTTAGACTCACATATCTTTAAACACCCTACATTGTCCCTCTCTTCATCCCGCCCCATATTATGGGAGAATACCATCAGTAATGTCGTGAGTTCAATTTTCTATCTGACATATCTACCCTCATGAACTCCAAGTTTATATATTTCCTTCATACCTATATCCCTAATCCTCGGACCTAAGTCAAGCAACAACTACATCCTATTTTGATGATTTTATATTACTTAGGTCCAACCATCCCAATATATGGTTTCATTGAACAAATATTTTTCTTGTACTCTGCTCTTCACCCTTCAAAATTCAGTAGCTAGCTTGAGGACAAGGCAGGTAACAGTGGTGGGGGCCTGTTGGCACCCAAAATTTTGGGTCTAGTTTTGAAAACAAGCACAAACAAAATTTGTGCATGCTCATCTAGTAGTTTTGTGAGCACCTAGGGAGATGCATGAAATAATTCCATAGTGCATGCATCAGATCAAGTTTTGTTAAGTAGCGTGCTATGTATAAAGGAGACTAAGGGCATGTCGGTATAATTTTTATCAGTTGAGCACAGTGGTACAAGTTTTGTCAGCTGTGTTGGAAACCAAGAAGATTCCCACCAAAATAAAGAAACAATCACCCAAATATCTCCAAGAATGATTTTTTCTAATAGCAGTTGAAGACATGGGGTGGCCAAAATATTAGATGGTTAGGAACTTAAGATTTCCCCTGATGCAGAGAACCTATCGGATCCCTGGCAGGTACCGGAAGTGTGTGAGGCCATTATATTAGACAAGCAAGTGGAGTAGAACAATGAAGGATAATGCTCCCCCAAGAGAAAGAGATATAAAATAAATCTCTTAGGTTAGAAAGGATGTTGATTGAATTTCTAATTCATCAGTCCCAGAGCTTTGAGTTAGTGTATTGTAATCCTATGTTGTATGGAAAAGTCACTTGTATCTTATATTTGTCTGAATCTTAAATCATAACTCAATGCACATATTGTTGTATTCCCACTATTTATATAATGATGAGATGAATTGTTATGGTGGTTCAACTCAATTATTCAACACAATGTATATCTCTAATATGATGGAATATGGCCAGTAATAAAGATATGGTAGTTATGTTTTATCCTGTGTTTGTTATGAATGAGTAAAACTTGTGCATTTTATTTTTTTGATTCTTAATCCTTGTTAGATTATCAGATATGAGTTACATGGATTCCATTTACAGTACTATTATTTATGTTTGATCCTCCATCTCCAGCATAAGACTTTATGGTCTCTGTGATTATCTATGCATCTCCAGTGAGACCTTCCTCGGCCTTACATGAATATTCATATGTCAATTCTTAGGGTTTTTTTGGGACACACTCTGGACGAACCCTAGGTCTCAAACCCCCCAATGTTAAGAAGGTGAGTGCATGTGCAAGAATGTACTGAAACAATGACACTACATAGCACCAACATTGTTATTTTTTAAGAAGCTTTGTTGGAGTGCAATTTACTATGTAATTTGCATGTAGTTAATGGATTCTGCCTAATACTTTAGACTTAATCCCTTAGATTGGATCATACAATTAACCATTTCTCTTAATGTGTGGTTCTTTCTCTCAAAAACACCATTTTTCTATGGCATATATGGAACAGTGTGATGTATTTGGATTCCTTATGCAGTGCAGTAACTAGTAAATGGATTGTTCACATATTTTCCTCCATTAACTATTATTAACCTTTGAAGTTGTTGTCCAAATTGTTTTTCTTAAAGGGCCTTGTAGACCAAGAACATGTCAAAATTTTGTCTTAATTCTCTATAAGTAAACCCAAGTGCATCTCGAAAAGTCATCAATGAAAGTTAAGAAATACTCGCACCCAGAAAAAGGAGAAGAAAGTGGATGACAAAAGTCACTGTGAATAAGATGCAAAGAGGTCAATATATGCAAAGAGGAATGTTTGTCAAAATTTTCCTAATGATGTTTGTTGAGAACACAACTGACACAAACACCATCTTTGCACAAAACAAGAAGAAGACCAATCACCATTTGTTGATTACATAGTTTTTTCAGTGAGAGATAGTTTAGATGACCAAACCGCTCATGACAAAGTTTTCTCAAGTCACCGCTATTAGAAACAAAAATTGATGGAAAACATGATGACCCAAAGTTGTCAAACTTGTAAAACCTAGTAATATCATCAACAATTCTAGTTGCAAGAACACGTCGAGGATCTTTTAGATCCTTGATTACAACTTGGTGATGCGAAAATTATATGGTTTTACCTTCACCTGAATGAGTGATTTGATATATTGATAGAAGGTTGCAAGAAATACTTGGAACACATAATACATCATTGACAATACCATTATCTACCTAAACTGTTCCAGACTCTACAACACTAAGATATCTATCATCACCAAAAAAATATTTTCTTGGTGTTACATTCATTAAGAGTAGAAAACATTTCTTTGTGCTTAGCCATATGATAAGATGCTCTAGAATAAATAATCCACTCATAAGAAGAATAATTATAAGTTTCATTGAAGGAGAAATAAGAAGCAAATAATGCATGTTCGTGAGAAGAAGAGGAACAAGTAGAATCAAATCTCATGTTGTGATTATTCATTGTTTCTTCTAAAGCTTCCATATAAAATATTTGGACTCATCATGATCACCGTTCACATAAAAGTTGCAACATTTATCGATCTTCTTACTTTTAGATTTTTCTCCTTTGTCACCATTAGGAGCGGGATTTGGTTGAGAGTGTTTCAGACCCTTTTTTAATTGTTGTTGTGACGAGGATATTACTTCTTGGGATTATTGGATTTAAATTTCTACTAGACTACTAAGGCTTTGTTGGAGTTACTTGCAGTGCTAATCAATCCAAGTTGCATAATCTTATCTTTCTCTCGAATGAGAGATTCATAAAAGGACTCAAGAGAGGTTTTTTGATAATAAATCCCTAAATATTATTTGGTGGCATAAAAGGTAGATACAAAAAAGAAATATTCATCACCAAAATTAGAAATAATAACATATAGGTATCTATCTTCCAACAAATCTAGTTGGCATTTGATACACAAAATTCTAAGTGTTTTTAACTTACATAAGTAATCTTCAATGCAACGAAAATCATTTGGAATTAAATTCATTAAATATTTCTCCAACTGGTTAAATCAAATCATATTTTATTTACCAAACATGGATTCAAACGTTTCCCAATATTTATTTGGGGAATCAACTCCTTGAAGGTGAAACCTTAAATCAAGAGAGATGAACATTATGATTATTCCATGGGCTTCTTCATTCATATTAATCCATTTGGCATATTTGTCATCATCAACTGGTTCTTCTTCTTTTCCCAAGGTAATCTAGTACAGTCCCTTACTTCACAATAAATCCTCCATATAGCATTTTCATTGGAAGTAGTTGGTGCTGGTAAGCAAAATATCACTAACATATTCCATATTAAATATGAAGAAAAATATGGAACCAATGGTCTTGAGGGAGGTCATGTGTAAGGTAGATAGAGAGGTAGTGGGGGGGGGGCATAGGGCCCATAGTGATAATAGTGGAGTTCATTCAATGTAAGGTGGACTAGGTCCATTATATTATTAAATAAGGCCCACTATGGTAGTTAGATCTAATAAATGGGTAATTAGATATAATAAATGTAAGAAGACTTCTTAGAAGGTTCTACTTCTAGAAGATTCCTCCTCTAGAATGTTCTGAGGTGATGGTAGCACTATATAAAGGGGTTCAAGCAATGTAATGAGACATGAAGAGAAGTAGTTTATTTGGAGCAGTAGCTCAATAGGAGGATGCCCCCTCGAAGAGGCAAGTGAACAGGAGAGGATCCCTTCCATAATATGATCCATTGTATGGTGTTGCCCTACCTCAAAGGTTTGGTAATAATAAAGTGTGGTTTCTTTTATATTGCTTTGTGGATATATTGTGTATTCAGTACTTGTGGTGATGATATTTTTAGATCTATGCAGGTTCTTAACAAGTGGTATCAGAGCACTTTCCTTGGTAGACATTGTGGGCAAATATTTTTTATTTTTGCAGATTTTTTTTTTCGAAAAAGAAAAAAGAGGGCCACGACATTCTCAAAGTTTTCAGTATAATTCTATGCAAAATTTGTAGAAAATGGTTGTATATATGAGTTCCTCTCATAAAAAAGTCCAATTTGAAAAAAAAATTGTCCGAAACGGAGTCCGAGAAGTCAAGATATTGAAGTTTTAAAATCTGCAAATTTTCAGGATTTTTTCCACGGACAGCGGCGATAATTTTTTTTATTTTTGTAGCATATGGAGGTAGAATTTGCCCAAATAAATTACAAATTTGAGTTTCTCTCACAATATCACCCAATTTCAAAAACAAAATCAGCCAAAACAGAGTCCAGGAAGTGAAGTTATGAGCATTTTAACTTCAACAGTATTTTAGGGTTTTTCCAGAAAAAGCCGCAATTTTCTGCCGTAACTTATTGAGTCTATTTTTGTTTTTTTTTCATGACGATTGAGGGTCTAAAAATTTCATAGGGTGCTTACATGGCTATTTCTTTTCAAAACCTAAAAGAAATTCTTGAATCATTCAAATACCAGTTGTTTCACACATTGGATGACAGATTGGATGCATTTGTACATGGCCTCACAGACAGCATCACAGATGGCCTCAATGATAGTTTTCATAGTATTCAAGATTCATTGAATACCATGCAGGAGATATTTCTTATGGAGGGCCTCAGGGATGAATATAATCAAGAAATATATGCTTGGTATGATTTTGAGGATGATTGTGATGATTGGTATATGGATAGTTGTCATTTCTGGGATGACAACCACTTCCATATTTTATTTGATGACTATACTCCACCTTCTATAGAGAACATCAATGTCCCACATCAGGAGCTAGTTACCAGCATTCAGTCTGCATATTCTACCGTGGTATTATTCCTTCTAGATTATGCTATGACCCTTTTCCACTATGTGGATGGATCTTCTTATTTGAATCCACATGATAGGTGTGAGTCTTTGGAGCATCATTTGGAGTTGGTTATTGGATTCCAAAATCTTCCACGGGGAGTTCACATGAGCACTTGGACATGGGACCCTAGCTTACAAGGGTGGTTGGACTACATCAGCATAGTGGCTTTCGTTTCTACATGGGACCTTGGTTCTTCAATATTCTTCTGCATTATGGTCCACAATTATCCATGGGACCCTGGTATATGCTTGTACATCAAGCGTTGCATACAACGCTTTCATAAGGGAGATGAAATGTAAGGTAGCTAGAGAGGTAGTGGGGGGGCCCAGAGGGCCCATAGTGATAATAGTGGAGGTCATTCAATGTAAGGTGGACTAGGTCCACTATATTATTAAATAAGTCCCACTATGGTAGTTAGATATAATAAATGAGTAATTAGATATAATAAATGTAAGAGGACTTCTTAGAAGGTTCTACTTCTAGAAGATTCCTCCTCTAGAATGTTCTTAGATGATGGTAGCATTATGTAAAGGGGTTCAAGCAATGTAATGAGACATGAAGAGAATTAGTGTATTTGGAGCGGTAGCTCAATAGGAGGATGCCCCCTCGAAGAGGCAAGTGAATAGGAGAGGATCCCTTCCATAATAGGATCCATTGTATGGTGTTGCGCTACCTCAAGGGTTTCTATAATAAAGTTGTGGTTTTCTATATGGTTTAATATATCTTGTGTGGTGATTGTATTCAGATATCTTTGGATATATTGTGATATTTGGTATTCAGGTATTTGCTTCTTAACATCATGGAAGAATTGGGTGTTAAGCAATAGATCAATGTATCTGTTGAAATCAAGGAGAATATGAACTGCCAAATCACTTTATGTCTGGAACATATCATGACCATTTTATTTCCTCGATGCAAATGCAAACTAATGCATACTAAAGAAATAAACTAAGAAACACACTTTTACCTAATGAAACATTAGAAAATTTTGATCTTAACTAACTCCCAAGTGTATAAATATCCTAACAAGTAAACCTAACATCCAAATTGAGGGATCTAAAGGTCAAGCTAGAAATTTTCTTTTCCAATTTGGAAAGGAGCTCTTCCCAGGCTACATTATGGAGAGCAATCTCCACCATGGGGCACCCAAATATTTGGAAGGGAGATTTCCTCTTTGGAAATCAAGAATCCTAGTCACAATTCTTTGAACTACTAAGGAAATCAAGAATCCGAAATTATTGAAAAATAAAATTTGGGACATACCTTGATTTATAGAGATGCTAAAAACTTACATAAATTGGTGCAAGAATTTTTGATAGATAAATATTCTCATCTTGTAGGGGTGACCATGAACAGAGTGTCATCCAAAAGCTACTAATTAATTGTGGTGAGGTCATCACCATGAAATTACAATCCCTTAATTTTATTTTCTTCTAATGCATCTTTGATGCTTCACCCCAATACCTATGCCATGAGTATGAACATAAATTGAGAGATAGGATCCTCTTTCCTAATTCTTCTTGTGGATGAAAATTTTCTCGATGGTGAGCCATTTGCTAGAATGGATAAGAACACCAAGCAGGTGAGGTTCATGACCCAATTTGTCCACTCATCGGAGAAACCAAATGCCCTTATAATTTTTCGAATGTAATACCAACTAAGCTTGTTGAAGGATTTAGACACATCCAACTTGATTAGCATGATTGACTTCTTAGTGACTTTGAGTGGATGGATTACTTCATGGGCCAAAATGATGGCACCAATTATTTTCTATTTGTCCATATAGCCTAATTATTTTGGGGAGATCATAAAGGGGAGAATAGGTTTTAGACAATTGGCCATCACCTTGGTAATAATTTTGTATACAAAATTACAAAGGGAGATCATAGGATGGAACTTGGGATATCATAGGATGGAACTTGTTGGGATCATCATATTTTTCCTTCTTCGGGATGAGGATGGAGAAAGTGGAATTCAAAGTAGGTAGGACCTATGTTATGTTCCTTGAGTCCTCCACTATTTCCCAAACCTCTTGTCTGACTACATCCAAGCATGCATTAAACAAATCAATGGAAAAGTTGTCAAGCTTTGGTTCTTTTCCTGCCAACATTTCCATTATTGTTTTTTCAACATACATGTGGATGTTTGTGAAAAGCTTCATTTCTCTTGTTATTATCTTAGAAACCCATGATGAAGAGATCTATCATTTTAGCAGGTGATATGAGATATCTCAGATGAAGTAGTTTCCATTTTGGACAAAATTTTCCAGACCTTATGTTTTATTCACTTGCAATATGAAAGGAATAAAATATATTTTTCTATAAGTTAGGGTAGAAATTTGTATTAAACATGCAGAAAATATAATTATACAATAACTATGGTTTCTAGTTTACCATTAGGGAAACCAGACTAACAACAAAAAATGAGTCATTATTCCATTCAGTCTGGGCTAGTTTGGTCGTAATGTATAACTTCCAAAACCATAAATATTGTTTATCATAACCAACAATAAATTATACAAAGCTATCCTACTGATAAAATAGATTCCTAGTAGGAATAAAATAGTGCAATTTATACTATATATTCTTCAAGGATTTTCGTGGGTCCCTCAGAAATATACCCTTGTACATGAATCTTTTCCTTGAATTATACTACACCTATAGTCTTGGCATGTATGTCCAACTTGGAATACTTGGTTCTAGAGCTTCATGTATGTCATACCGAGGGCATGCCTACTACATCAACCATAATCACCTCTGGTCTCATCATCTTGCAAGATCATGTTTCCATGAATGATGTGCCTCCCACCATCTCTTATAGTTTCCATGCAATGAAAATGATTGGTGGACACGATTTTAACATTGAATATGAGTCCATAATTTTTAGTGATTATTTCATAATTAAATTATGGTGCAACAATCCAATAAAGATAATGACATAAACTTGTTTGACAGAGATCCATGCAATTGTTTCGTGAAGGGAGATGAGAGAGTTTCATTTTCTTTATGACCATGTGGGAAATGATAGTATTAAGAGTTTTTAAAACTATAAAATTCTATAATGTTGGCCTAAACACAAAGGGTGGTTAGGATCCACACAATCCATGTAGATAGTGTCATACTATACATGCAAATGAGGGACATATGTACAACCACATCCATTGGTTTTATAAACATTGGAATATAGGGCGTAAATCATTAGAATTTTCAATCCAAAAAATTTAGATCATGAATTTTCTCCCTTTTATAAAAAAAATAATCTCACCTATTTTTGGATTTATATAATATTTGTATAATTATATAAATCAACAAAAAATTGAATTTGGCCCATAAAACTTTCATACTCATCTGTTTGATAGCTAAATGGTTATGGAAAATAAACATCTCAATAATTATAGTAGGCTATATGGGAAGTGAAGACATTGTGTCGTTGAGGGGTTCTAGATACCCCTTAATAGTGTAGTATCCAGGTCATTCTTTAAATAAACATTATAAATGTACAATTTTTACCCCGAACCTTGATGGGATTTTAATTAGATCAGAGAAATTGAAAGAAAATTTTGAGGAAACAAAAATAAATGTTGACTAAATTTGCATGATTCAATTACAATGGTTTTACTCCTAGCCTTGATAGTATTTTAATTAGGAGTAAATGAAGGAAAATTTTGACGAAAGAACAATCAATCTTGACTAATTTGCATGCTTCAAATACAATGGAAGTTCTAGATGTTGGAAATACCACACACTCACCTATTAACTTTTTCCTATGTGTGATATTCACTACGAGGGTCTCCTATTTTTTAGATATTTACCTAAATGATAGGGAACTTCCTAAAAATCAGGGGCACTTCTCCTCTTTAGTTGTGACTCAGTTAGACTTTAATTATACTAGTGAAGGACAACTCATGCATGTAGTTCACCTTGTTTTTTTTTCTAAGAGGGAACATATCACATGCATTAGGCTCGGAGGGTGAATATATCATTCATCCATTATTTTCTCATGCCTCCACACTTGTGACTCATTAATTTTGTATTGCATGGACCAATTAACTTAGACTAGGTGGATGATTACTATGGTTTATGTTTATGAGTGTTCAGATCACTCTAGATCACTACTATGTTGATTTTATATCACTTGAGATCCTATATATAGTGCATTCACTTAGCCATTGATTTTTACATTGGGTGTATTATTCATTCTACCATGTCATGTAATACAATTCATTCATTCTTTTCTCTCATTCTTGCTTATCTCTCTCTAGTTTGGTTTTGCAAGATTTGTGTTATTTCTCTCTATCTAGGTTCTCTAGGAAAGGTTTTATGGTTTCATAAAAAATTCACATGGTATAAAATATTGTCAAGAGAAAAGTTAATTTCCTTCACATTGTATCAAATCACTTTCTTCAAACAAACAAAGGAAGATAATTTTGATTCTTTTGCATATTTTTCAAAGGAAAAAAGTGGGCGATGCACTTAATATTAAATTATAAGACTTTCTGAGCATTGTTTGTAGAAACAAATTGGATATTTAAATCTCTCCCAGAAAATACCCAATTTAAAGAAACAAATTGTCCAAAATGGAGTCTGAGAAGTGAAGTTATCGACATTTTAAATTCAACAATTCTTCAGGGTTTTTTTTTTTTTCTTTTTTCTTCAGAAAAAACTGCATGATTTGCAGGTTCACTAGCTTCACATGGTATCAGAGCCCATAGGATGCTATAATAAATGTGGGAATGCATTAATTTGTAGGTACAAAACATTGTAATGGTCATAAGGAATGAAATTTCCACTATCACTTCTTACATCGCATAATTATTTCAAGTGGAAACCAAAGATTCTATTTCATCAAAAGATATAGAGGCTTATATCACATTACCATGGAAAAAAAAGTAGAGGTTGATTATGTTAATGAGAAAAACTATTTTTTCAATAGACAAGATATTGTTGGATTACTAGGAGGGGGGGTGAATTAGTAATAGAGCAATTTAATCCATTTTCACCATAAAATGCAAGTGTTATATCAATTTAGAATTATCATCCAATAGTTACAGAGTAAATAAACAATGAACAAATGAGAAATCACACACATACACAGTACACCAGTGTTTTACGTGGAAACCCAAAGCATGAGAAAACCATGAAATTATTTTTCTTATATGTCTTTAAGAATTACATTCATTAGAAGCACCAACTTCAATTTTTTCTTCCAGCTGGAACTGGAAGGAGGCTCCAAGCCCCTAGTTTCTCAAGATGCAACCTGAGGGAAGCTCCAAATCCCCAATTCTTTGGCTACAACTAGAAGGAGGCTACAACCCCCTATGTTGTCTGGCTACAATCGGAAGGTGGCTACAATGACCTATCCTTTCCCCATCCAACCACCCTGGTATATAAGTAGAATGATGGAACCAATGTCACACTATCATTGTGAGATATACTGTTGTAAACCTGTACCACTCAGCCTACACCAAACAACCTGTACCAATAACCTGAACCATGCATCAACTTGTCCGTCAACCTATACCATAAAAAAGTGCATCAACCATGCACCAACCTTAACCAAACAACCTGTAATCAACATGTACCATAACCAAGTAAATCAACCGTGCACCAAACTTGTACGAATAACCTGTCACAACAACCTGTCCAAAAAACCTATCACGATAACCTGTCTTATCAATATTATCAAACAAATTAGATCTACTCACCAAGATCAATCACCAAGGCAAATCTCAAAGATTTGTATCAACGAAGCATAACACAAGAACTTATAATCATCACCAAGATCAATATGTGCTTCTAATAATATAACAATACAAGTATGTTACATCATACATAAACCATGTGTCAACAATACTACTAAAAAGTGCCTCCAACCATGTACCAAGTATGTACCAATCATGTATCAACTACTCATCAACTATGACTCATCAATATGTACCAACATCACCAACTATACACCTCATGTATGTGCCAACTCATCAACTACTTGTCTCAACCATATACCCAACATGTACCTCAACCAAAAGCCCTCATCAATTTCATCATCCAAATCCGATTTGTAACTGTGTAATAGATCTGGAGTATATGATCACATATCTGCAAATCTTCCTTAACTTTAAAAACACAAGACTAACATTTTCATCAAACTTTACTTTAGTCTCACATGACTAGTTTTGGATTAGTCAACAACCCTAACTTGAAATAATCATAACTATGTACCTGTAATGAATAAATATATGAAAATAATACACAATGATCTTTAGTATGTTTTATGTAATTCTTTGAGACTTCACTACTTGGAACCTCTCAGAAAACGAGTTATAGAAAAAATGGCATACCTTATTGAATTTTGGCTTATTCTATAGAGCTAACTTGTATAGAATGCCCCACACAAAATGTTTGTTGCATGGATCTGAAAATTTTACATGGAATACTACAACTCGTACTCTAACCAAAACATTTGTTATTGCTATATTTGAATCTATTATGAATAATTTATGATGTTTTTACATGAAACACCTATTTTAGACTAGTTTCAGAACTAGCCACAAATCATATTTTCCACAGAGTGTAACTCCAAAAATTCAACGACCCAAAAGATGAAAATTTTACCATAGATACTTGGATATGTTTCCTCAATGGACTCCAAATTTCATGGTCTGAATCATTCTAGAAATAAATTTACTGCGAAAATGGTGAGATGACCTGTAAATAACATACCTTAAAAAGTATCATCAAAAGAATTTATCCTCCCTTGAATTTTAGCCTTATTTACTCTACCTTCCCTCTAAAATTCAGCTTATATATACTTTGGTTAAATTAGTGACCTGTAGCTATTCAATATTCTCAAGCGTGTTTAAAATGGGAGAACATTGCCTCTCATTTATACTTTCATGTAGCTTCCTTAAGGGGTTACCTTTTTAACAATTTTAAACCACTTTCCTTATTTTAGGGTTAACCCACTTCTAACCACTTGTCCAATTAGTAATTTATCCATTAACTTTATTGTTTAAATAATTTATTTTGTATCCACATTGACTTATTGTACACTCATCACTTCACTTTACCCCAATGGGTTACCTTCTAACCATCTTAAACCACTTTCCTTATCTTAGGGCTAACCCACTTCTAACCACTTGTCCACTTAGTAATTTATCCATTAAGTTTATTATATAAACAATTTATTTTGTATTCACATTGAATTATAGTATACTCATCACTTCACTTTATTATTTACCTTCTAAAATCTATTAAACCACTTTGACTACTTTGACCTTTTGTGGGCTTCTAGATGACTCATGAGGGCTATCCAACTTTACATGGCCGTAACTCTCTAACCGTGAGGATTTATGTGACATTCCACATACCAATGGAAATGGAATGACATGTACTATCCATATAAAATAGTATTGCCTACAAATATATCAAAACTTGTACCATTATCCATCAACCAGACTTGGGTCCACTACCCAAACTTGGGTTCTCCAACTTCGCATGGCCATAACTCTCTAACTGTGAGGAGTTATGTGAAGTTCCACATACCAATGAAAATGGAATGACATGTACTATATATATAGAATAGTATTTCCTTCAAATAGATTAAAACTTATATTGTTATACATCAAACAAACTTGGATCTGTTACCCAAACCTTTGTGCTACCAGAATTCACTACCATACTTTCTCCAAGGGTTGATATCAATCACTAATGGTTGAAATAAATATACAATATCTCTCTCCAACGGTTGACATCAATGACAACCAACAATACATACCAATTGTCCATCAACCTAAGCCAACTATTTGAAAATCTCCCCCTTTAGCATTGATGGAAACACTTATTCATGATAACATTCATGCTTATACTCCTCATAAATGTTTCTATCTCTCCCCCTTTGACATCAATGGAAAAGGGTATCTCTGTTTGGGAATTCTCCCCCTGAATGAACTCTCCTTGGGCTTCTCTCCCTGTCTACATGCCTCTGTGCTCTCTCTCCAAGAATTTATGTCTTGCATCTGATAAATCTCTCCCCCTTTGTCATCAATGGCAAAGGTATCTTTCCATCTGAGGCTACTCTCCCTAACTGAACTTTCCTTGAGGATACTCCACCTGAATGAACTCTTCTTGAAACTAATCCCCAAACTTGAACTCTCCTCTTTATGGTGATTCCTTGTGTAAATATAAGACATATAAGATAAGCATTAAAAAGCATTCATTTTGGAGTAGAAATTACTCTGAGTCTCTAGTGAAAATACTCAAAGGATTCCCTTGGAAGTGGTTTTGTAAAGATGTTTGCTACTTGTTATTTTGTGCCCACATATTCAACTCTGATGTTCTTATCTGCAACATGTTCCTGTAGAAAGAGATACTTTATTGGAATGTTCTTCTTCTTGGAGTGCATCACCTGGTTCTTTGAGATACTGATGGTGCTTGTATTATTACAATAGAGTGGAATGGGATCATCATTCTTAACTTGTATATATAAGTAGAATGTTTCTCCATTGGTGCTTCATCGGTGATCAATGCAACCTATCCAATATGCATCTATGTAGGAAATAAGTTATAGATTCTTTCCTTTTGGATACCGTAATAAAAAATATTATGTTCCTTTGAGATATCTAAAAATCCTCTTTACTTCTAATACATGTGATTCCTTTGGTGGTATTTGAAATCATGCCACCTGTCCAACTACCTGCATTACATATGGTCTAGATGTTGTCACATATAGTAAGCCACCAATCATTGACCTATATTGCCTCTGGTCTATAGACTCGGAAGACCCAGAAAGAAGGATAGTTCTCCAAGTAATGATATTTGAAATTCATTCAGCATATCCTTTTCAAATTTATGTCTTAACCTATCATTAGTACTTCCAAAAACAATATCATCAACATAAATTTCAATTAATAAAATACTACCTTGAGTTACCTTGATGTAGAGGTTGTTGTCTGCGCTTCCTTTCCATAGTTCATAGGGAGTTTTGTCATTGTTGTTTCTGAGCATTACTTTGTTTTAAATGTGAACTGTTGTATGCATTGCATGTGTCCAAAAAATAGCTGTCAATTTGGAATCCATTAGCATTGTTCGAGCCATTTTTTGTGTAATTATCATCCATTATGATAATTTTCCTTTGTCTCTGAACCACTCTTTGAACCAATATATGAATCCATGCTCTTGTCCATATCGTCCAAAAATCTACTTGTGAAACTGTCCATAATCTTCACCCATTTATCATTATACTATCATGAAGTCTTGATTAATCCATCAAATTGTACTTCTGCTAGCTGACTTCTCTAGATATTTCTTCTCAAACTTTGCAAGATGCTCGAAGGATGGTTCTTTGGTATGTCACAACTATCACATAGACTCCCCCTGTCCAATATTCATATTAGCTATGAATCTCTAAGCTGGATGGCTCTGAAATTTTTTTTCTCTGATGTGTATTCATCATCATCTTCATTGGTAGATTCATCATCTCTTTGAGATCTAAATTACTTCTTTCTGTCTGTGGATTCATCTTTCACTACAATGCCTGAAAGTACAATATCTCGAACTTGTTCCTTATTTACCTGTCCTTCTTTTCTTTCAGTTATTTTCCAATCCTTTATGTATATGACATCTTTATTTTTCTCTGTAGAATTTTCTTCATTGCATTTTATTTCCAATCCTGTGATCTCTGGGATATGGTCTTTGTTCACATGTTCTTCGTGTTTTCTTATCCATACTTTCTTATATCCGATATCAGTTTTCTCTTTCATGGAAGTATCGATCATGCTTCTACAATCACTAGCTATGTGTCCATAGTTTTGACATTTGTAACATTCAATGTTACATGGGGCCACATATGCACTTCTTTCTTGAAAATTTATTTTATAATCCCTACAATCTGCAACCTTATGTCCAAAATGACCATAAAATAAATTTCCATACCTAGGAGTGAATGATCTTCTTTGTGGTGTAGTCCTTCTGAATTTCTACCTTGACTGATCATGATGATGATTGAAGAAGCTTCTTTGTGGCTTGAGCATGAATGGTCTTCTTGAAGATGTATCTTCAATAGTTTTCTTAGATTCTGGTTGACCATGATTGCTCCCTTTGAGTACTTCTGCATAACTCTTTCTATTTTCTTCATTCTTATTTTTAGGAAACCTTGAGTGCTTCTCCTCATTCTCTATAATTGATGTGGATGTTTATATGTCTTCAATATTCTTGTTGAGCTTGACGATTTTACTTCTCAATGTTACAACGACTTCTTAAAACTTCTCAACCTCTTCTTTTTTCTTCATTATCTGAGACTTCATGACTTATTCTATTATTTTTGCTTCTTCAAGATGAATTTTTAATGTGATTATTTCTTCTTCAAGTCCTTTCTCTTCTTGACCAAACTCAGCCTCAATTTGGTTTAGATCGTTAGTTCTTTCCTTAAGATGATTTGTCAATATATTCTCTCTTATTTGTGCTTCTTCCTTATGTGCTTCTATGTTGGTTTCCAAATATTTCTTTTGATATTCAAGATTTTCCTTGATCTTTCTGGCTTCTTCTAGCTGAGTTCTTAAGTTCTCAATGCCCTGTTGGGCTTCTTCAAAAATGTGAACACTTTCCTTTTGTTTCATCAATTATTTCTTCAATGAATTGTGTTCTTCTCTTAGTTCATCTAAAGAACTAATCAATTCTTTGGTGATTATGTACTCTTCATCTTTTGAATCTGTTTGACATGGTGAACATAATTCTTCTTGATTTGTATGTTCATCTTCTTTGTCATTTTATGAATCTGCGATGGGTGAAGAATATATGTCATGTAACTTATCCCAAAGTTATTTGACTGATGAACATTTACCAACCTTTTCTCTTACCAGATTATATAATCCTTCCCAGATGAAATCCATTTCTATTTTGTTATTCTTCTTCAATTCCTTCTTGGTTGTAGTCTTTTCCCTTTTTGAACTATCATATCCTGTAAAAACTGATAACCAAATATAATATCCATGTTCCTGTAAAAATGCTTACGTCCTTCTGCTCCACATCTCATAATTAAAACCATTATGACAATTAAACATTGGTACTCCATTCTCATAATAATACATGATTTCCTTCCAATGGTTAAGCTATTTCTTGAAGGAACCGGCTCTGATACCAATTGTTGGATTACTGAGAGGGTGGGTGAATCAGTAATATAGAAATTTAATCCTTTTTCACCATAAAATGCAATTTGTATATCAATGTAGCATTATCATCCAATAGTTGTAGAGTAAATAAACAATGAACAAAACACACATACACAGTACACTAGTGTTTTACATGGAAACCCAAAGCGGGAGAAAACCACATAATATTTTTTCTTATATGTCTTTAAGAATTACATTCATTGGAAGCATTGACTTCCTTTGTTTTCTAGCTGCAACTGGAAGGAGGTTCCAACCCCCTAGTTTCTCAAGCCACAACCCGAGGGAAGCTCCAACTCCCCAATTCTCTTGCTACAACAAGAAGGAGGCTACAACTCCCTATGTTCTCTAGCTACAACCAATAGGTGTCTACAACCACCTATACTTTTCCCATCCAAACGCCTTGGTATATAAGTAGAATGATGAAACCACTGTCACACTATCACTATGAGAATACTATTGTAAACCTGTACCAATCCACCTGCACCAAAAAACCTATACCAATAACCTAAAACATGCATAAACCATCAATCAACCTATACCAATAACCTAAACCATGCATAATACATCAATCAAATTGTACCAATAACCTAAACGATGCATAAACCATCAATCAACCTGTACCATAAAAAATTTCATCAACCATGCACCAACCTGTATCAAACAACCTATACCATAAACAAGTGCATCAACCATGCACCAAACCTCTACAAATAACCTGTCACAACAACCTATCCAAACAACCTATGAAAACAACATGTCTCATCAATCTTATCAACCAAATCAGATCTAGTCACCAAAATCAATCACCAAGACAACTCTCAAAGATGTGCATCAACTAAGCATAACACAACAACTCATAATCATCCCCAGGATCAATACGTGTTTCTAATAATATAACAATACAAGTATGCTAAATCATCCATAAACCATGTTTCAAAAATGATACTAACAAGTGCCTCCAACCATTTACCAGGTATGTACCAATCATGTATCAACTACTCATCAACTATGACTCATCAAGATGTACCAACATCATCAACTATACAACTCATGTATGTGCCAACTCATCAACTACTTGTCTCAACCATGTACCCAACATGTACCTCAATCAAAATCCCTCATCAATTTCATCATCCAAATTTTATTTGTAACTCTGTAATAGACCTAGTTTATATGATCACATATCTGCAAACCTTCCTTAACTTTAACAACAAGAGACTAGCATTTTCATCAAACTTTACTTTAGTCTCACATGACTATTTTTGGATTAGTCAACAACCCTAAATTGAAATACTAATAAATATGTACCTGTAATGAATAAAAATCTAAAAATAGTACACAATGGTCTTCAGTGTGTTTTATGCAATTCCACTAGACTTCACTACTTGGAACCTCTCAGAAAATGAGTTATAAAAAAAATGACATACCTTGTTGAATTTTGGCTTATTCTATAGAGATAACTTGTAGAGAATGCCCTGCATGAAATGTTTGTTGTATGGATCTGGAAATTGTAAAAAAATACTATAGCTTGTACTCTAACCAACACATTTGGTCTTACTGAATTTGGATTTGTTATGAAGAACTTATGAAATTTTTACTTGAAACACCTATTTTAGACTAGTTTCAGGACTAGCCACAAACCCTATTCTCCACGAAGTGTGACTAAAAAAAAAAGTGACCCAAAAGATAAACGTTTTACCACAACCACTTGGATATGTTTTCTTAATGGGCTCCCAATTTCACAGTTTGAATCATTCTAGAAAAAAAATTATTGTGAAAATGGTGAGATGACCTGTAAATAACATACCTTAGAAAGCATCATCAAAATAATTGATCCTCCCTTAAATTTCAGCCTTCTTTACTTCACTTTCCCTCTAAAATTTGGCTTAGATATCCTTTAGTTACCTTAGTCACATGTAGATATTTAATATGCTTAAGTGTTTTTAAAATGAGAGAGCCTTGCCTCTTATTTATACTTTCATGTAGCTTCCTCAAGGGGTTACCTTTTAACCATCTTAACCCACTTTCCTTATTTTAGGGTTAACCAAATTCTAACCACTTGTCCAATTAGTAATTTATCCATTGAATTTATTATTTAAATAATTTATTTTGTGTCCACTTTGAATTATAGTACACTCATCACTTCACTTTAACTCAAGGGGTTACCTTCTTACCATCTTAAACCGCTTTCATTATTTTAGGGCTAACCCACTTCTAACCACTTGCCCACTTAGTAATTTCTCCAAATTTACATGGCCATAACTCTCTAACCATGAGAATTTATGTGCCATTGCACATACCAATGGGAATGTAATGAAATGTACTATCTATCTAGAATAGTCTTTCCTGCAAATATATAAAAAATCATACCATTATACATCAAACAAACTTGGGTCCATTACCCAAACCTAGGTTCTCCAACTTCACATGGCCATAAATCTCTAACCGTGAGGAGTTATGTGAAGTTACACATACCACCAAAAATGGCATGACATGTAATACCCATATAGAATAGTATTACCTTCAAATATATTAAAATTCATACCTTTATACATCAAACAAACTTGGGTCCATTACCCAAACCTTTCTACTACCAAATTCGCTACCAGACTTTCTCCAAGGGTTGACATCAATCACTAAGGATTGAAATCAATCTACAATATCACTCTATAATGGTTGAAATAAATGACAACCAACAATATATACGAATTTTCCATCAACCTATGCCAATTTTCTGACATATATGGCTTTCAGACTTATCTGCATGTCTCTTTCTTATGAAATTCAATATCATGTTGAATCACTCTCAAATCCAAATGAAGTATGGAGAAAATTGGAGGTAGTATTAGGAACAATTAATATCATAAATAATGAATGTAGGATATTGATGAGACAAAGTCGGTAGGAAATCGACCAGAAGAACTTAGACCAAGCTTCTCAATTTACAAAGACTCCTACATGCACCATGCATGCATATCAGGAGCCATATGAAGGAACTTTTTCATGTGCCATGCATGCACATTAGGAGCCAAATGAATGAAATTCTACATTCCCCATGCATGCACATCATCATCATATATCCAAGCGGGCATGATCCATCCTACTGACACTCGATTATATTTAAGATTTTAGGAGGATGAGATCCTAGTTCGAGGAACCACCTCATGCATTCATAGTCACAGAATCACTAATGCCCATACATTGTTATATGGTTCTATCATATGACCCTACATCCTATGCAAAGGATGAAGGGAATACATACTGGAAAAGTGTCATGAATAAAGGGGATTTGGATATTATTCTTTCTAATAAAATAAAGTGGATATATACGTACATCCGAATGATGCATATACTTCATCAAACTCATCCAAACATCTACATCTTCAACAGAATATTCATTGAGCATAAACTTGCATGGTTGTAAGGTCTCCTTGGAGTGAAGGACACAGTTTCTTAGCAATTGTATTTATTTATTCATTTTTTATGCATTGTATTTTGACAACGGGTTTTTCCCATGAGGTTTTCCCTCTTTCCTCTTTTTTTAGTGTTAATTCATTAGATTCATTGTAAAATGGGTACCTTACAAGGCCTTCTTGTTAGGCCCCATTATTCATTTACACCCTAGTAGTGTTTAGGGTGGTTTTGGAGATATTACACACACATAGTAATTATTTTTCCTAAGTTTTCTACTCACTGTGAGGATCTCCTATTTTTAGGGATTTTCCTAAAAAATAGGGTGCATATCCTCTTCATTTGTGACTCAGTTAGACATCAATTATAATAGTGTAGGAAAAATCATTCATGCATTATACCTCATTTTTCTCACCAAGAGGGAACATATCACATGCATGAGGCCAAGAAGGTTCATATCTCATGCATGCATACTTTTCTCACATCTCCACATGTGTGACTAAGTTAATTGTTTATTGCATGGACCAATTAACTCAGACTAGGTGGAAGATTACTTTGTTTTATTTCAGTGAGTGTTCATATCACTCTACATCACTACTATGACTCTTTTATATCACTCTATATCATATATATAGAACATTCACTTATCCATTGAGCTTCAAACTTCACATGGTATCAGAGCTTGTGAATAGAAGCATTAATTTCCTTCACACTAGATCTAGTGAAAAATGCTCAAAATTAGAAAAAATTAAGCATGTGGTGTAGGTCCACTTTGAAAACTTATATTTGATGCCAAAAAATTCAGTACATTTTTTTTTATCGAGGATTTGGATATAGGAAACTTTCTCTAATATCATGAAAGACCAAGAACATATGCATAAACATCGCAAGATATTGAGTAAGAACATATGCATAGATGTGGCAAGATAAACACATACATAAAGGTTGAGAGATATTTACATGGAAGTATGGAGTTCATATGGGATTCATACAACTCTAAAGAATCACACAAGTAGATTGTAATTTATCCTCTTTCACCTATATTATATAGGTTATAGGGATAAGAGATTATATCCCATTATGAATGTGGGATAAAATATCTTTATAAATTAGTCATTTCATGAAGAATAATATTTCCAATAGTCTAATAATGTCTCATTTTGTATACAAAATGCTTCTCACAATGCCAAGCTATACAATAGTAAATGCTTCCACTATATAAACATTAGAAACATGCTTATAGATCTCATATTAATTGCACCTCAATATTTATCTTTTGTAGTTGAAGGGAGATCACATTCTTATTTTTAAAAGGTTATAGTATGGGTCCATCTATAGGATGAAACATATCACTATAAGTGGAATTATTGGCAACCCTATGTCTAGCACAATTTGAGTTGATGTAACTAAACAACTAGTCTACATTCTAGATACAATACTTTATACCTATATTATATGTACCCTTTTGATAGAGAAAAATTCTCTTTACACCATTTGAGTGTCTTTATCTTGGATATTGCATGAACTTGAGGAACACACTAATAGTCAATTACGAGTCAAATAAATGAATCTTCCAATATGTCTCCTATGCGAGCAACATCATATTTCATAGAATCAAATTGCTTAGTAATATTTACTCTCCATTGTTTAACACATGGTTTCTAATATTCCATGTTGAACCATTGTACTAGATTCAAAACGTATTTAGATTGAGAAGGAAATTATCATCATGCATTTGCAAGCCATGGATGTAGAGAAACAAGTGCAATAGATTGAGGTTGGTCACTTCAAAGGTACTTGTTAGTTGTTTATTCAAACCCAAAATGAAGTCAGTCCTACCACAAGTAATGAACAAGTCATCAACATAGAGGGAAACTATAAAAGTATCACCATTTGCATTTAAAACATAAATAATGTGATCTAATTGAGAATGTTTGAAACCAAAGTCAAGAAATAACTTATCAATTTTATCAATATGTCTCAGGGTCTTGTTTTAAACCATATTCATCAATCAATGAAGAACACTTCTATCATTATCAAATCTTAGGGTTTTCTCCATATAAATCTCCTTTGAAATATCACTATGTATGAAATCAGTCTTGACATCCATTTAATGTACACCATATCAAAACAAATAACAAGTGAAATAATAACCTTAACAAAATTCATCTTTGGAATTGAGAAAATCTCTTAGAGTAGTTGATAACTTCCTACTAAGAGAAACACTTTGCTACTAGTTGATCCTTATATCTCTCAATATCACCTTCATATGTGACCTAACTCTTGTATACCCATGTAAATTTTACCATATGATTCTGATTTTTATTATTCATAGTAAGTGCACTTTTTATCCCTAAAAGTTTCCTATTTAGGTAAACCACATGAATCTACATATGTATTAGGATCACATTCCTTTAGGAAGTTCTTTCAAAGAAACAATACCATATTATTGTTTTTTTCCTCTAGTATTCCTCAAGTCACATAAATTACTCACATCAACACCAACAACTTCAATTGTCTTAGTCACCCACTAGGGCATACTAATGTCTCATGTAGAATAATTTCACCATGAGAGTCCATAGTCGAAGGATTATGAAATACACTTCTTGTAGTTGACTCATTTTTTACTCATTTGTAGAAGTTCGATTGCAAGTCATGTCTCTAACATGAGTGTAATGTCTAGTGGAAAATTTAGTCAACACACTAGTTGATGATGTGTAATATTTAGCTAATTTAGAATTCATAAAACATTCAAATGGATTACTTCTAAAATATAAGAATAAGAACTAAACAAATAAACAAATGAAATGTACTCATCAAATACAATGTTCCATTGATAAATAACTTCCTATTTTACTGTATCAAAAAATTTGTTTGATTTTGTCTCATATTTCATCTCATTATAATAATCCACCATAGTTCAAAAACAAATATTTTCATACAATTTATTTCTTTTATGATCTAGAATATGAACCCAAGCTATAAATACAACTATTTTGAGATGTATGACTAAGGGTTTCATTCCACTTCATTTTTGAGGTGGGGTCATGTCCCACAAAAAAATATTTTGAATTATATTTAGAGGGTAATTTTAGGAGTAGACATCCTCTGCTCAAAACCTAGTAAACATAACTTGTCTTGAAGAAAACACAATGCCATTTCCTGAAAAAACTTATTATTCCTTTTAGAAACACCATTATGGCTATATATATAAGGTACAATCTATACCAATATATACCATGCCATCACAAGTATATTTCAACGTCCCTTATGACATATTCTCCTCCATTAAAAGATCTTAGTAATTTCCCAATTCAACCACATTTCTTTTCGAGAAAGGATCTAATTCCTTGAAATTTTTAGGACACAATCCTTATTCTTTATAACATCCACCTAGTTGTATCAGGAAAAATCATAAATTGAGGTTAAAACATACCTTTCACTAGATAATGATGGTTGATTCATTTTATCAAAGGTCACCTTGGATAAATCCCACCTAGTTCTCTCCTCTCCAAGACTTACCACTCTTAGTTGTAGACTAGTGATTCTTCCCAAGCATGCACCCTCTGAATTCACCATTGAGAAGCCCAAACCTAGGTACTCTGTTAACCTTCACCATCATTTTAATACTTCATAATTTTATATTTCCAAGTCACTCATACGAAATTACAGTCAAAACATTAGTCATATGTATGAGTGAAATCAATCCTAGATATTTCTTAGGTACTCCATTAACTTCATCATCAATTTAATACTTCATAATTTTATATTTCCAAGTCACTGATACCAAATTCCACTCAAAACATCAATCCTATATATGAGATCAATCAATCCTAGATATTGATTAGGGAAATAAGATAAATTATATAGGATTTATTTAATGTCAATAACATCATTCACAACAACAAAAAGGTCGTTGTTAATTTCATTCAAAACAAACATATTATGCCAGAGTTCAAACTTCATGCCAGTTTGGGTTAGTTGGAGTATAAACTACAAATTGGAGTTCAAACATTTTACATAATACACATATAGTTCAACCTTCATGTGTGTTATCTCGCCAATTGTATCTTGGTAAAATCCCAACCCAAACCACAAAGGTGTGAAAACTGTGAGAGTATTTACCCACTATAACCTTAGATAAAAACTCCCCTCACTTTATTGATGATGAAAATCACCAGAATGGGGGAATCCTGGCTGACCCTAGGGGGATTGAGACAAAAAGTGATAAGATATGAGAGATTCCCCTATAGGTCAAAGTCAAATTTAGAGATGAATCTTGGTA